>VDFB02279795.1:0-54626 GCA_007258455.2 Sequoia sempervirens | reverse complement strand
AGAATGGTGATTTACCAGTACTCCTTTTGACATAATTGTTATAAGAAAATTCCGCCTGTAGAGAAATCAAATCCCATCCCTTGGGTTTGTCCCCTACTAAACATCTTAGCAAGTTACCCAAACTCCTATTCACCACTTTTGTTTGTCCATCAGTTTGAGGATGACGTGCTGAAATGAACTTCAAATCAATCTTCAAATTTTTCCACAACATCCTCCATAAATACCCTACAAACTTGGGATCTCAGTCTGAAACTATTCTCTTGGGTAGACCATGTAGTCGTACCACCTCTCTGAAAAATAATTTTGTAACATGAACATCACTGGTATTATGACACAAAATGAAGTGTTCCATTTTCAAAAACTGTCCACCACCACAAATATGGAGTCATGACCTCGCTGTGTCCTCAGAAAACCAAGAACGAAATCCATGTTGATGTCCTCCCATGGCTTCTTTGGTATGGGTAATGGCAAAAATAGGCCAATATTCTAACTAGCACCTTTCATCATTTGACATACTCTGCAATTTTGTACGAACTTCTTCACGTCCTGTTGCAACTGCGACCAATAGTAATGCTCACTCACAACAACAATTGTCTTATTTGATCAAAATTTCTAGCTAATTTTCCACTGTGTTTCTCTTTGATCAAGTCCTCCCTCATGGAACTCCTTAGAATGCACAATTGATTCCTTCGAAACAACATAGCATCTTGGATTGTAAAATCCAACCAATGTGTCCTATCCAAAGTGATAAGCTCCTTGCAAGCTCTCTAAGCCTCTGCAAAATAAGGATCTTCATGATACAAACTTTAGAGTTCATTGAATCCAACAACTTTGATCTGCATTTCTATTAACAATTTTTGCCTCCTGCTCAAGGTGTCTACAACTTTGTTCAATCTTCCACTTTTGTTCTTCAAAACAAATGTGTAACTTTGCAGAAATTCAACCCACTTCAAATGCCTGTGATTCAACTTTCCTTGACTATTTAGATACTGTAAAGCCTAATGATCAATAAATAAAACAAACTCCTTTGGAAACAAGTAATGTCTCCATTTCTTCAAAGCTTGAACTATAGCATAGAACTCTTGATCATAAACATAATACCTTTTCTTTGCATCATTCAAATTTTCACTAAAGTAGGAAACGCATTTACCTTCCTAACTCAAACAACTCCAATAGCGCTACCACTGACATCACACTCTACCTGAAATACTTTGTTGAAATATGAAAGTGCCAAAATAGGTTTCTTTGTAACTTTCTTCTTCATCAAATCAAAACTCTTTGCTGCTCCTATACTCCACTTAAATTATTTTCTATCCCCTCTCATTGTTTCTGTCAAGGGAACACAAATGCTACTAAAACCTTTGATAGAATTCTTATAAAAAATTGCTAGACCATGAAAAGATCTTACCTCAGTAGCACTCCTTGGTGTAGGCCATTAAACAATAGCTCTCACTTTCTCTGGATCCATCTTGAGACCCTCTGTTGAGATCACAAATCCTAGGTATACCAACTCGCGTTTCAAAAAATTGCACTTCTTCAAATTGATTAACAACTTTTCTTCCCCCAGCTTCTCAAAAAAAATTCTGATATGCATCAGATGCTTGTCCAATGCCTTGTTGAAAATCAAAATGTCATCCAAGTAAACAATAACGAACTTACCCAAAAATTATTTCAATACCTCATTCATGAGCTGCATGAATGTGCTCAATGCATTAGCTAGCCCAAAAGTCATGAATAACCACTTGTAAAAACCTTCTTTGGTTTTGAAGGTTGTCTTCCATTATTCTCCTTCTCTAGTCTAGATTTGGTGGTAACCAATCTTCAAATCTATCTTTGTGAAGTACTCAACTCCACTCAAACAATTCATGATGTCATCCATCCTTGGCAAGGGAAACTGATACTTGATAGTGATCTTGTTGATGGCTCTAGAATCTGTAGACATTTTCCATTCTCTATCCTTCTTTGGCAATAACATAGCAGGTACTACACATGGACTTAAACTCTCTTTGATCAATCATTTTCGCAACAGTTCTTGCACTTGTGTATTCAACTCTTCACTCTCTACTAGATTCATTCAATGGGCTGACTTGTTAGGAAAACTGGCTCTAGAAGTCAAATCCATTTGATGACTAATCTTCCTTACTAGTGGAAAACCTTCAAGTTTGTTGTCAAAAACTATACCATGAAAATCATTCAACAAATCTGAAACTTCTATTGGTACATCACTACTATCTTCCTTTTCAGCTCTAGGGATTAATGCAAAACACATATGCTCATGTTGCATGTCTTATAGGAATTTTCTCCCATCAAAAAAGAAAAATTGTGCATTGTTGCATACCTTTTCTCCCACATCCTTCAGAGGCTTCAGCTTATTTCAAACACCATCCTTTTTCAATGAATCAGTGCTAGCATATCCATCATGCACCACTCACTTATCAAACTACCAGGGTCTACCTAACATATGACAAACATCCATTGGTATGATGTCACACAGAACCTCATCCTTATAGTTACCAATCTTGAACTTTATCAGACATTACTCATTGACCAAATCCTTGTGGTACTTTTGCAACCACACAATTCGATATGGACTTGGATGTCTTCTCGTTTCCAACTATAACTTGGTGACCATTTCCTCTAGCACAAGATTGTTAGTGATACCTCCATCAATGATAACATTGCAAACCTTACATTCACACTTACAACGAGTGTGAAACAAATTATTTCGTTAGTCTGGTTACTTCTCCTTGTTCAATAAGGATCTTCTAACAACAAGGAACTCATCCCTTTTAGCATCTTCAGACTGTGAAGATCAAGTATCTTCATCCTCATGGGTAACCCACACATTGCCTTTAGGTCTTCTGTGTGTCCTTCCTTGATGGTGATGGCACTCATAAGCCCTATTTCCCTCTTCTCTGCATTGAAAATAGGTTCCTCTAAAACCTCCTCTTCCTGGTCCACATCCAGATCTTCCTTTTCCTCTTCGCTCTCCACTATTATGATCACATGGTTGATTTGAGTCTTCTCTTTTTTTATCTTGACTAGTATTGGATCCTTCACCTTTCCCTTGATCTCCATTTCGACCTCCATATGGTTTTCTACCGGTCCTTCCACCATGGCCTCCACCTATTTACTTGCTTTCAAATCATTTGTTTAGTCGTTCTTCAACTTTCAAGGATAACTGGTAAGCATCCTCAGTGGTGGTCATTCTTACTAGTTCCAATTCTTCATGTATGCTAGGCTTCAACCCATTGATATAACAAGAAACTTTCTCCTTATTTTCCTCAGAATGTCCTATTCAAATTAGGACCTTGTGAAATTTTTCCGTGAATTATTTCACTGTCCTCATTCCTTATCACAGGCTTTGGATCTTCTTGAGCAGTTCCAATTCATAATCCACTAGAATAAATTGCTTCTTCAGTTTTTCTACCATTCTATCCCATCTAGAAATTTTATCCTTCCCTTGTCTTCCTCTTTCAAGATGGATCTCTTTCCACCATATAATTTCATGACCTTTTATCTTTGTCTTTGCAAATCTCACTCTATGAGGGTCTTCAATCTCCTCAAACTTGAAAAATTCTTCCATATCATTGATCCAATCAATCAAATCTTCGGGATTTAGACTTCCACTAAAAGTCAAAACCTCCATTTTGGGTCTCTTCCCAATGCTTGAGATCACTCTCAACAATCTTCTTTCTCTAGGATCCATTTGATCTTGTTCTTCCTCCCATTTCCTCTTCGTTTCCATCTTCATTGTCATCTCTTTCTCGATGCACTTCTCTCCTATGAACCTCTTTCTACAAGGTTTCTAATTGCCTTCTGAGGGCTCTAATTTGATCTCTATGAGGGTCTCTTCATCCACTGTCGTTTCCTCTACCTCTACTATGTTGGGAAAGACTTGGAGGCATTTTGATCTTAACCCACACTCACAAGTCTTGCTATAAACTATCTCATGTTCGACGCTCTGTTTATAGAATCAAGATGACCCACTATGATACCGCTTGGTGAAGGGTACTCCCCTCACAAATGAAAAATCACACACGAAATCAAGTTTGCACAACAAAAATGCAAAGAGAATGCAAGATATTTTATTACTCAAGAAATGGAAACACATATTATAGCTTTACATGGGCTTTTTTTATTTAAAAAAGCATCAATCAAACTTGCAGTTCAGTCTTCTAGTTTGGTTCTTCTGAACTCACATGCTACTCTGTCACCTCCACTCTATCCCCCTCTATCTACTCATGTGTTACTATCTTTTTTTGTTTTACCTATTTTACCACCTTTAGGTTAGCTTCACTGCTCGACATTCTTTCTCTCCATGTTGGTGTGGTACCGCTAGTCGTCCAATGAGTCATCCATATCTCCTAGGTAGTTATATCGTTATCAATTGTAACTTCCAATCATCACTCTAGGTTGATATTGTTTATCCAATGTCTGTGTTGATCCATAACAACGATGTGGAGTCAATGAGTATTATTGTTCCAAGTGTCGCAAAATTATTCATCCTTCAAATTCCATCGATCCATTCATATCTCCGCCCACATTATTTCCTTCAAAGTGTCGAGGGGACCTCAAATCCCATCATCCTAATACGACAAGGTCTTCCTGATAAAGCTTAACAAACTATCGCCATTACATGCTCAGCCCATCAAAGAGACTCTAAAGGCCATCCTACCAATACTCAAACCTCCCTCCGATGTAGCTAACCCATATTCCAATAGTTTTTCGAGACGTCGAAGGGACAAAAAATGTCATCTTGCCGATATGTAAGCCTATCACCGATATAACTTCTTCATTCCCATTCACTGCTACTACTAATGCCATTGACATGTCGATGGGACTTGGAACAAGGTCCCACAAAGACCGCCCTATCATGCCAAATATCTAGTCCATTGAAGCATAGAATGTCGAATGAAACCAAGGGGTAAACGTTGTAGCCCAACTATTCATACTTGGCAATCTTAAGATGACTAACCCTTATTGGAAAAAGGAATAACTTAGATCTTTTTTTTTATGCAAGATTGCTCTTCACCTTGGATGCTCTTGCATCAAAAGTAATCCAAGCCATCCTAGAATAATCATCTATTAAAAATATGAAGTAGCTCTTACCTTCTAATCTTTTGGTCCTTGTTGGCCCACATAAGTCAGTATGGATGAGTTCCAAAGGATTTGATGAAGAATACTCTTTTGATTTAAAATTTGATCTTGTTTTCTTTCCACATTGGAATTATTTGTAGATCGTATTAAATGGAATTGATATCCTTGGCATGCCCCTTATACCTTTCTTATCATTAATCTTCATAATGTTATCAAAGCTTAAATGTCTCATCCTTTTGTTCCATAACCAACTCTCTTCTTGTTGTGCCATGCAACACTTTTATCCTTTGACTTCTCTAAGGGTGTATAGATTGCTCGCAGTTCTATTAGTATCTACAACAAGCTTCCCTATTCTTGGTTTTTTGAAATCACAACCCCTTTGATAAAATATGAAGGTGTGCCCTTCGTCACACAATTGACTCACACTTAGGAGATTGTGTTTCAACCATTTGTGTATAATACATTCTCGATCTATCTTTCTATTATTGAAGCTAAGAGTTCCTTTTCCTATGATTCTTACTATGGCATTTTATCCAAATTTTATAGTGCCTCCATTAATCTCCTTTAGAGCAATGAACTTGCTTTTATCCCCTTGTCATATGTCTTGAGCAACCACTGTCAATGTATCACCGATTTTCTTTATTTTGTGCATGCAGGGCTGCTTGTGCAAGCATGTAATTTTCTTTTGTATCAAGCTCCTTTTTCCAATTTTTTATAAATTCCTCTTTTGGCATGTCAAGAACATACTCCCTTTTTTTTTGGAGGTTCGACAAAGTCACTTCTACAAGAACGTGTTGTATGACCAAAATTATTTCACTTGTAGTATATGATATTGTAATCCATTAGAGGGGCAAATGTATTATAGTTTCTCTTTAGGAAACCCAAATCCCTCCTTGTATGAGCTCTACAATCTATTTCCTTGTGACCAAATTTATTGCAAAAGAAACAATAGCCATAAAATGAGTATTGTAACTTGTTCATTTGTACTTTCCTTTAGGAGAAAGATCTCTTGAAACCTTCATTATTGTCATTGGGAGGAATGCTGATTTTTTTAGTATTATTAATTTCTCTTCTTTGAATTGTCATCATTGATGAAGCCTTTGAGTAAGTTTTCCTAACTTTTGGAATTTTCTTCATTTGTCTATTTTGATAACTCTATGGCCTTGGAGTAAGAACCTTCTTTGATTATCTTCTATTTTTCCTCAAAACCAAGACCTGTCTTGATAAACGTTGATCTTTGGGAGTTTATAATGTCTTCCAAGATTTTAGTGCTCTTTTTGTATTTCATGCTTCAATTTGATTTTTCCAATTCCTTCCTTAAGGAAACACATTCAAGATCCAACCTCTCACACTCCAATTATTTTTCTTTCAACTGGTCTCTTACAACTTCAATTCACTTTGCTTCCTCAATTTGAACCTTTAGATCCATGATCATTCTTTCGGATTCGTCAAGAATTTGAGATGATCTTACTTTACTATCTTCTTGAAGTCATGATCTTAGTTTCACATTCCTTCTCTTAAGCTTCTCAATCTTAGTATAGGAAAATTTGAGTTCTTTCTCAAGATCATATTCTTCATTATCTTCAATATGTTCTTCTTTAGAATCTCTTTCCTCTTCTTTTTTATCTCCATCCTCCTTTACTTTTTTTGCCATAAAAAGTATCTCTTGATCACTTTTAGAGAAGCTTCCATACACACTGCTTTCTTTAGATGAGCTACTTGTTTCTTAAATGTAGATGCTCTTTTTTATGCCTTCAAAAATTCTTCCTTCCTTGCTTCCCTCATGTGTCTCTTTTCTTGTTACGACGATATTTACTTTCTTTCCTTTTATAGTAATCTTCTTCCTCTTCACTACTCTCACTTTCAGCTTGTGGAAATTTAGAAGAAAAATGACCTATTCTACCACAATTGAAAAATTTAAGAATATACTTACCTTTATGTTTTCTGAATCCTTTCTTGTACTTTCTTACAAGGTGTGCTTCTTCATCACTTGAAATTTCACTTGATATATGTCCTTTATTCTTCATCTTCTTGGATGCTTTAAAAGTGACTTCTCATCTTGATGGTTTCTCCTTCTCCATCCTCATTCGTATGCCATGAGGATCCCATGCAACTTGTCCATCCTCAAGGTGTCTAGATCCTTTATCTCTTCAATGGTGGAAACTTTTGCATCAAATCTCATTGAAAGAGATCTCAAAAACTTTTGTACAATTATTGTCTTTCCAACCTTTTCTCCAAGTCCATAGATAGTGTTGACAATTTTATCCACATGAAGCAAGTAGGTGGAAATATCCTCTTTGTATTTCATTTTCAAACTCTCAAATTACCCTCTTTAGGTTTGAATCTTGGCCTTCTTCACCTTTTCATCTCCTTCATATATATTTTTGAACTCATCCCACATATCTGTAGCCAATTTGCAATGCATAACTTTCACAAACTCTAGTTCGGTTAATCCACACAAAATTCATTTTTGGCTTTGGTGTTATTCTCACTTGCTTTCTTTTCAACTTGATTGATTGATGGGGTTGTGGGGGGAGTATAACCAACTTCGATAGATAGCAAAATATCACACCCAATTGCATTCAAGTAATTCTCCATCCTTATTCTCTAAAAAACATAATTCGATCCATCAAATAATGATGCCCTATTTGAGGAAAATTCAAATCCTTTTGTCATGTTTTTTTTCAAGATCTACCTTCAAGTAGTTAGGTTAACTCAAAAGGAACCTTCTCTAATACCAATTGATGAAACACCAAGAAGGGAAAAACCACGCGGTGAGTATTAGCTCATAATATAAAGTAATTGCAACACCAAATACAATAGGATCACTACCTAGAAGAAAGAAGGGCTCATTGCCAAAGGCTCACTACGAGATTACAAAAAAGAAGAAAGAAGAATGTTACAATGAGAAATCCATCTCAAACCAACAAAAAGATCCACCGCATCATCACTAGTATATTTGCAGCCTCTCTAAAGAATGTAGACACCTTCTGCTCATTGCTTCCAATAGTCTAACACATTAAAGCTTGCACTACATTTCATACTTTCACACTTTACAACTCTACACTTCACATCACACTTTCATTCTCCATCAACTCAATGCTTATTTATACCATCCTCAACCTTGAAAATAATTGACAAGGTCAAATAAGCACCTCAACCATGCAAGTTTAAATTAGGTCGGCACTAAGCATTCTTGCAGTGGAAATGAATGAAAGAAGACCACACCGAACCTTAACTCAGACCTAAATCTACTCATACACACCACACCATGTTTCCACAAACACCGAAGCATATCTACAATTAGTGTAAATACCTAAGGTCGATTGAACATATGTTAACACCATTGAAAAATTAAGTTCATGCTTCCTTTGATTCAAAGACGCCTTGCAAACAACATACATCACTTGAACATAATCTAGAATATTCCATAAACACCCTGAAATTGAACAAATTCCTTCACAACAACTTTCACTTGAAGAACATACTCATCTTGTACACCCAATTAACTTTTCTCATACTATAACACATGAATCCAACCTTGCAGAGCACTAGACTTTGAACAGCTTAGACAAAAGATAGATATGAGTAATGTAAGTACATTTCCAGATCTACAAGACCAAAAACCAAACTACAGAGAAATGCAAAGCAAAACCATTTCTCCCAGACAACACTACAACACAATTCACACACTAGTGAACATAACTTTCTCTGCGCAATGATCCAGAACTTGAAACTATGGATGTAACACTACTGAACACCTTTGATCAACATATCCGAACCACATAAGAAAATATTCAACCATGAAGAAATGTGGAGCAAAAAACTGAACAACACTTTGTCACACTGAACACTCTTCACCACACTATTTTCTCTCTTATTCATTTTTTTTCAAAAGAACTTGGAAACCAAACACCATAAACACATTCTCATCATCTTCAACACTTCCTCATCACCAACTCAACCACACACAAGAGGTTGAACATCCACTAACAAAAGCTTATAAAATCAACACTAGAGGTTGACACCAGTGATACTACTAATGAAAACATAATGCAACAAATCAAAGCATCATTACAAACTTCCAACTATCTCTCCATAGACCTATTGACATCAATACAGAAACATAGAACTGTTGACATCAATGACAACACACAAGCTACTCATACTTCCAACATTTCTAACAAAATATAAGCTTAAGAACTTGTGGGTGACCTTCTCATGTTTTTGACTTATCCAATAGATTATCTACATAATCTTCACTGATGTGATGCAACATATCATGAAAGATGACTATCATTGCTCTTTGATAAGTGGAATCTTCATTTTAAATTCAAAATAGCATGACCTAATAATAGGGATGAGCACATGATTATACTGAGAGGGAGTGGTAAATCAATATAACAATAATATTTTACTTTTCAAAACTTAATCAACCATAACAATAACACACATGAAAGATATAGCAATTAATAAAATAGGATGAACACATGATTTATGTGGAAACCCTTGTGAAAGAAAACCATGAAAAAATATTGCTTATATATTGCTCTTCTTTCTAGGAACCAACCTACTTCTTTTAGAAGTCTTCTTTTGTAAGCACCGACCCACTAGAGACACCAATCCTAAAAATTGAGCACCAACTCAACAAGAGACACCAATCTCTTCTAATGAGAGGTATCAACCTCAAAATTATTCAAAATGTAGATGCTTAAATACTCTTGATCTATGGCATGAACATATACACATAGAAACACATCCATACATACATCTTGCATCATCATGGTATATCACATATAAAAGATATTGAAAAGGAAAATAAAACCATGCATAAAATTTTCATCCATGACATACATTCATAACATTGCATACATTGCATCATGAATCATAAACCTCATAGCATAATCATAAATAAAAAATACATACATCCATAACACATCATATGCATCCATACATCCATAAAGCATGAAATAAAGAGACATCACATCATAAAATGCCGCATTGGAGCCATCTCATATATATATCAAAAATCAAATGTCATGGTATAGATCTGAATTAGTGTGTAATATCATCAAAATAGTATACAAGAGGCTATAAAAAAAACTCATCCAATGAATGTATACACATCAAATAATCAGGCTATACATCCAAAAAGTGTCTACAATCGGAGCTAGCTATTCTTGACTCTGGTGGTCACCATGGTGGGAACTTGATGCATGTTGACTGACTGATGGGGCTCCCTAAGACCCACTCGGTACCACCCTTCTCATTTGTGAAAAATCGGGTTGGTGACGATGTTGTGGGAACTCCCTGTAATAACATAGCTTTGTAATACATGGCCTCCTACATGGCTCTCTCATACATATGTGTCAGGACCATCAGGTGTCCTTGTGTCTACTACATGATATCCTCTAACTGCTCCCGACACCCTATCTCCTGAGCCAAGGAAAGATCGACATCCTTCTATAACTGCCACTCATGATCTATTTCTCCTCTAGTACTTTGTAGCTACTTCTTAGCCTAGTCCCTCTCTTGAGTGACCACCTGTAACTGTGTTGAGCTTCCTGTTGTAACTAGGCTATTATTTGCTACACCCGTGTTAAGGATTCTATTTGTGTGTCTAACAGATTAGGACCCGGCGGTGGCCCTTGTGATGGTTGTTGTGGTGGTCTTTGCTCTACTGGCAATATCAATGGAGGTTGACCATCCTACCTCTATTGCTTATCTAGTGCCTGCCCATCCTACCTATCCTGAGGTGGTTGTTGTTGACCCAACTAAGTACCCCTTTTTCATCCTCTCCCTGGCACTGGTACAACTGGATCAGTGAGTTGTATTGGGGCGTGAACCTGCCAATATGCATCATAGGCCTGTGTCATGTCGGTATCCTATGGTCCATCAAAATATACCCATGAATGTGCTACCAACTATCTAAAATAATCCATGAAAACTCAGGGGGTGATCTGTTGTCCCCAAACAATCTCTCAAGAATTTCTCACAAACATCGCCCTATAATCATCTTGTGGTGGGTCCTGCACCTCTTTGAACTAGTGAGCTACCCTATCTGGCAGGTAGCGCTCAATCATCTTGTGCTCATGCCTCTATATATATCTCATCTGGAATGCATAGAATAACTACTCATCATCATCAATCTATCAGTGAGCATGGATCCAAGGCCTCCATTGAAACACAGTCATCTCGTCAATCACCCGCCTCTAGTGTTGGATACCTGTGATATCTGTGTACTGAAGAGTAGTCATCTCCCCAAATATGTATACTGCGAGTTGATCACGGTCTGTATCCATGAGTGTAATAATCAACCATAAAATAGCTATGTTCTCATAGGCCCAAATATGGAGTAAGGTAACCCCGACACCTATGCTACATGCACCACAATATACTACCTAATGAATATCATGATATAAAGATGCTAGAACAACTGGGCCCTAGGAGTATAAGATCATCTCCATCATACGTGACCATACTATGCCTCATTTGATACTGCATCCTCTATCTCATCTATCAGTCACCAACACCCCTGAAATCAGTGCACCCATAAATAAGGTCAAATCTAGGACAATCCCCTCATAGTAGTGCAAGTCAATTTGGCCCCTATCAACATCATACTCATCTACCCTAAGCACCTGAAAGATGGCATCACCTCTAGCCTCTGTATCATACACCATCCTCTCACCATGGATGGGGATCTGTAGGATCTTCCATACATCCTCGAGAGTCATTATGGCCTCTTTAGTCGATAAATGAAAAGATGAAGTCTCGCTCCACCACCACTCAACCAAACTGTCATCATCGCCAGGTGTGTGTGAATAATTGGCATCTGTGCAACAAACCCAAAACCAATAGCTCCCAGGAAATACATTGCATCATTGGTCAAGTATCTCACCTGATGCAAAATTCAACATTGATGCTCCTTCGAATGGAGCGGGTGAAGAACCTCCTGCACTCATAAAGCACACCACGTCAATTTTTTTGAAAAACAACAAAAAAATCTAAGTTAGAACCCTAGAGCAAAAGCAAAGGCGAGTAAGTATTTTCAAAGGCGATGCTCTGGATTTTAGCAAAAGTGATGCTAAAATCAAAGGCGATGCCATTCCTCAAAGTCGGTTAGGCATTTGAGGGTGGTGCTAAATGAAAAGGGACTCACGTGATTCTATTTCCCAAGGGCGGGTCAACATTCTAAAGCGATGCTTTACTTAAACCTAGCTACGTGATGCTCTACCGCAAAGGTGAATCAAAATTTGATGTGTGATGCTCTACAAAAATCAATCCCTATTACACTATCTCGCAAGGGTGATGCTCCAACGTCAATAGCAACGTTGACCAGAGCAAGAGCGATGTAATATAGTGCCACTTTTGACTGACACAATTAAACCCTAAAAAAACATAAAAAAACACAAAAAAAAGGAAAGTCTCAATTTACATACTAGGGGTCCTGCATCTGGAGGCCGTTAGTACTCACGAACTCGATCCACGTGGTGTTTAGGAAGCACATGATCGCCCATTATGTCAGAGCCGCAGAGAAAAATCATAAGGATTGTATAAAGACAAGTGCCCAACTGATTTGAAAATGACCTATCATCTCTTATTTAAGCTTGAAAATTAGGGTTTTTGAGGGAAACTATGGTTTTGAGCCCGTTTATCCATTTTTTGTGCCACGAAGCCTGTTTTGACCATTTTTTAGTGTCTTGAACCTATGTTTTGTAGTTGAACCTTTGTTGAATCTTTATCGCGAGCTCGACCCAAAATTGAAATTTTCACCCAATCTCTCAAGGGGGCAGTGTAGCAGTGTAATTCCTTCCATTGGGGCAATAATGGAGCATCCAAAGAAATTTTTTAAAAAATGAGTTTTGATCTTGGCAGTGTTAGTCTTTGAACCAACGTAATAGGTACCTCACTTCAAAGAGGGAAAAAATGTACACTTGATAGTCCTTATTAGTATTATGTATCTGAATTTGATTAATTAACATCATTTCCTCCTAAATCATTTCAGACTAATTATTTAATTAAATAATCTACATTGTTTAATTAAATTCATCATTTTCTCCTATTAATCTTATCAGGTTAATTCATCCTCTTCTCACTAATTTTTATCTCATTTAATTAAATAAATCAAACTATTTAATCAAAACCCCTATGTCCTCTCATTTGATTAAATAAATAATTATTTAAACAAATGTCATAAATCCCCCCAACTTGCCTAAGATTAATTAATTAAACTTAACCACCTCCTAACCTTCATTATCCAATCCTCTAGCTTTTAACTTCACCTTGATCAAATAAACCCATGGTTTATTAACCAAGTTGCACATGAAATTCATTTCTTTTAATTACTAATTAGCCTATTTTCGCTCACAAAGGCATATTCTTTGATAATATTCCGTCAACAACCCATTTATTGACTTTCCCTCCAAAATATTTAAAGCCTCTTACAAATGTCTTTAATGCCTCTTACAAAGGCATTCAATTCCTCTTACATGTCATCTTGTCTCTTACAAGGGCATTTATCCCTCTTACACCCCCAACCACATTCCTTGAATTTCCTCTTACATCTCCTTACACTCTCACCCACATGCCTTAACTCATCCCTTCTCCCAAAACATGCTCACACATGTGTGACCACATATCGCCATATCTTTCATTAGCCTTGTGACAAGTGTCACAAGACTATTGGTCCCCATCTTAGTCCACATTGCCTAATTTCACCTCTTCTTCCAACCCTTGAGTCCTATAAATAGAAGGTTCTTCTATTGGAAATGGATCCATCATCTCATGCATTGTTACTTTATTCATTTTCATCCACAATCACTTGCATTGCTTATCAATTTTAGTTTGAATCTAACCTCTTATTGCATCAAAATCACCATTTTCACATCAAGATCTTGGAGCTTATGAACTTGGGATTGGGAAAGGTCCACTTTACACATCCAAGTGAGACAAATTACCCTATGGGATGAGGTTTGAGGTGTTATAATAGGATCACATGCCTTCATTCGCTTGTGTTACACGCTCAAGAATCTCATAGGGAATGATTGTTTGTGCTTGCTAATGTGACTAACCTTGTTTTTTTTGTCTATGATTAGCTAGGTACAGATTCTCATTCACACAAAGGATGATATTTTCTTCACAAGACCTAATTATGCATGCACTCTCTTTCAAACCTCAACTTATGGATGATCTAGCGGTTATCACACAAGTTCTCTCCTTCACGACTTGGTTTGTAGATGATGCAATCACTTTCCTTCACAAGTCTTCTTGATAATGATGCAACAACTTAATAAATTTTCTCTCAAATAATGTAATACTTACCTTTCTAATTCTTCCTTATGGTCTTCTCTAATTTCACTTAAAAATCATATATAAAGTTTGTTATAATTCTGCTATTAGCCCTCTTGCAAGTTTGCAATAATTATTCTCTAAATCCTCTTGCAAGTCTAGACTAATTCTGCTATAAATTGTCTTAGATTTTCTCTTGGATCTACTTCTAACTTGCTTTCATATCTACTCTTAAATCTACTTCTAATTTACTTTTAGATTTTCTCTTATATTTTCTCTTAGATCTAATTCTAATCTACTAATGTATATAAGGGTATATCATTGAACTTCCCACATCTCCTCTTTGCCTTGTTTTATACCTCATTAAACATGCATCTTCACCTAAAGGAAGTGACTCTACCAAGAGGGGCAATCCAAGAGGGGTCGACCCTAACAAAAATAAAGATTTTAATTTATTTTATTTTACACAAGGGAGGTGATATGCTAAGCATGGTCAACCCAAACAAAGTTGGGTGAAATATCCAAGGTGGTACTTCAACCAAAGAGGTCAGCCACTTCAATTAAATTTGAATCTCCAAACATTAGCACCAAAGTATAAATCAACCCAATTAAAAATATCCAAGTTTAAACTTCAAATATGATTGCCCATGTGACCTTATATCTCTGCTCAAAAACATCTTATGCATTTGCTTCAAATTACCTTATAAAAATGATCCAAAACACCTTAAATATGCCACTCTGATATGCTGATATGAATAGCTCCAATGTGATATGATTTTCTCTAAAGTTACTGTAAGACCTACTTCAAATCAGGTATTAGATCTTCAAAAATACATAAGAGTTATCTATTTCCAATTCTCTATTCTTACATTCTTCGACACCAATGACATTGCTACTTTGACATCAATGACACCATTTTCAACAATTTAGTCTATACAATTTTGACATTGATGGAAAACTATCTGTGGCCCTTTAACATCACTATCAATATTTCCAAAAAATATAAGGTGCCCCAAGGGGTAGTGAAGGTTTTTTTTGTTGATATGCAAGGGAAATCCAAATATGATTATATCCTAAAAAATTATCAATAAGGGATGAAATATCATGTCCTACAATAAGGTTAATTTGTTTAGAAGTTGAAAATCATCTTTTGAACATGCTTTTGTTAATATTTCAAGATTTCATGCAAAATTTGTTTCCTTTTGGCTTCTTACCCACATGGATGATTTCAAAGATCCATTTTGGATAGTTGATTGGTCTGATAAAGATAGCCTCTAATGGTTTCCTGAGATCTTTGACTAATAGTGCAATTTGAGGGTGCATCTTACTAAATTTTTATTTCATTGGTTCTGCATTTGGACACACCACTAAATGGTGTAAAAAAAGTGAAGGATATAAACCTATCATGTTTGTATTGGACCTAGCAAAAATACATATGTATTTTTTGAGGATAGTTGTGGTGGTTTCCTATTATTTTTTTGATATAATTGTTGCAAGATAGGTTATTTATAGATTAGTTTCAATACCCAAGTTGACCTCTTCTGATTCTTGTATCAAGACTAATTATCATTCATACCATTGTGAAGATGTCAAGGGAAGGTTGAATTCCTTGTATATTGATGCCTCAAAGAGGTTTTCATCAGTAGACACAACATTTTTTAATTATTTTCTTTTGCATCTAATAACAACTCAAGGAGGTTTTCACTAAGGGATTGTAATTTTTTTTTAAATTAAAATTTATTATTTTTAATTTTTGGACTAAGGAACTTGGATTTTTCCCCAAAATAATTTTTTGCATCAATATTTATGTGAAAAACCTTTTTGTGATCACTTTCTGGGATATCATCATGGAGTCCCATGAACTTAGCTAAAGCTTCAAAAATTTGAACAAGTCTAAAGAAAAACTCTTTTTTGGTCCCAAGCAATGAGATTTGGATGAATGAGGGGGGGATTAATGGATGATTAAGTAGTGGAAGTGATAGTACAATTTTTTATGTTATAGAAAAGGGAAACAAAATTAGTGGTCATCAAATTCTTGTCCTTTTATAAGTTTAAAAATGGGAAAGAATCTTGAAATATCAAATATTTTGTTGGTATCATAGAATTCTTCAATTAATGGCATGTATCATGAACAAAATCTATACTAGTTAAATTTTATGGTAATTAGCTCAATGATTCATTTTTCATGGCATCTTGATCCTTTTCCTTTGTAGCCCATGTTCTTACACATTCATAATACTTCTCAATAATTTTGGTAAAGAACATGGTGCATATTTGTCATCTTTGTATAACTAGGAGCTTATGCCATCATCAAGGAAGCCACTTTGAATAAAATTAGTTGTGCCACATTGGATGACCTTAAGATATTTATTGATATGACATTGGGGTTTCCCATAAGATAATATAGAAAGATGGAGTTGAACTATATAGAATGTTTTGTGTAGCTCATACTCCCCACATCCGTTGTCTATGATCATCACCTTGATTTGGGAAGTAGGATTGGTGGAAGATGTTGATGTCAAAATTCTAGGATAAATATTGGAAGAGGGTCGTAATGACATAAGAGTAGAAATATTCACACTAAGACAATGATTAAAATATTGAAAGGGGTTAGGATTGACCAAAACTATAATTTATACACCAATATATGAGAACATAAAACAAGGTTTTTTTTAAAACATGACCCACCTAAATTCGAATTCAAGTGGTAACTTTAGACTCCCTTTCTTCATCATCATAAGCTTTAATAATGATTTTTTTGAGGTTCCATGTCATCTTTAGAATATCCCAATTTCTTGACAAGTTTGTATGTATTGAGGATTAAACCATATTCACCATCTATGAGGACTCGTTTGATCTTGTGTTTATTTTTTGTAGCTTATATATAGAGTGCTTAGGTATGTGATGGATCAATAGAAGACATATCCACTAGACTAAACACAAGACATGGTATGAGAAGGATAAATGACCTACTAGGTCTTAAAATTGATTTAGATTAATATCACTAGGGACTTGTGACTCTCTTAAGGTATGGTCCAATATTCCCTTATAAATAGGTGGTGATTTAAGAAGCTCCAAGATAGATATTTGTGTTAAGAGTCTTCTTAAGATGCTTTAGGAAGTCATATTGAGCAACCTTTAGGGAGGAGAAGAAAAACCTTGGATAGTAACATGACCATGCCTAGTAGTGATGACACAATTATGATTTTTAATTTTGATGGTATTAACTTGTGGATAAGCTTCCTCAAATGACCAACTATTGAACCATATGAGATAAATGACTTATTAGTGTTGACATTATTTACATGATTATTTTGGGATGATCCTTTGTTTGACATAGAGGATTGGTTTTGATTATGCATAGGAAATGGATCTTGATAGACTCCTAATTTCTCATTAGGAGAGGAGAATACATGGACTTCCACTTTGATTTCACTACGATCAATGAGATATTATATATAATTTTTAAGTTTCATGGATTTTTACATGTGTGACCTTTGATTGGATGGTACTCACAATATTTTTTTCTCTATACCATGTAGGTTTGGGTGTATTTTCATCAAATGGTTGGGCGTGTAGAATATTTATTTGGTTGGCTTGAAATAATTTTTGAAATATGACTTCAATAGGTTCCCCCAAGGAAGTATACTTACATTTTGGATGATTAGGGGGTTTTGGTTGTCTTTATGGAACATAAATATGGGGTTTATGTTGGGTATTTTGGATATAAGGATTTCTCTATTCATATATTTGTCATGTAGACTATAAGAATTTTGGTAACTCTAACACAATAAAGAATTTACATTGTGAACATCCATTAAAAAATTAATGCCAAAATTAAAAAGTAAAATTATGTTTACATTAATTAAATAAAATTTAATTAAACAAAATGTTAATTTAAGATAACTACTTTTTTCTTTAAATTGTAGCTATTTGGTAACGATTTTACAATAATTTTGATTAAGTAAAATATTAAGTTTAATATACTTACTTTTTTCCTTTAAATTGTAGCTACTTGGTAATGATTTTACATTAACATCAACTAATTAAAAAAACCATTTCACCCTAGTTCTAGTTAGCTCATAATTCCAAATGGCATACTAAGGTTGATTATTTTAATAACTAAATTCAACCTACCTACTTATGGTGAATGACTAAAATCATATTAATATGGGGTTCATCCTTAATGCTATCTAACAAATTTTGTTTTAGAAAATGGTAACATTGATCCTTGAAACATACCTAATGAAACAAAGGAAAAATGTGGGAGATGGATAGGAGACCTAAAAATGGGATGTGAGATGAAGGACCTATGCCAAAAGAAAAAGGGGGTGTCCACCTAATCATAAATCCACCTTTTCCATGTTCATTAGGAAGAGGGATAGTGCCACAAATTATTAAAATTGACTTACAACACTCAAGACGAGTCAACCCCAGATTTGGACACTATATTGCCTTGACTTCCTTGTGATAAAAATGAATAAACAACAGTTTTGGGAGAAGAATAAAAGTGCTTTCACAATCGAACCTATGAGGTATAACACTTGGAATATGAAGTATTATGATAACACTATCAAAAACAACCATTAACCAGTAGATTTGAGAAGGTTAGGATGGTGTTTACCTAGCTCCAAAAGCGGGTTTCAGGCTTTGTTGGACATATTCGCCCAGGGGAAAATGGGTCTCTATATAAGAGTTTGAAAATTCTTTTTGCAATCCTCAAATCCTAGATCTAATCTTCTGATTCCACTAGGTTTGACTGTCAAAAAGCTGAAAATAAAACCTATAGGTGAGTTTCTGAGTCTTGAAAACTTTGATGACAACTTTGACAACTTTGCAAAATTGCACTTTTGATCCAATTTCAATCCTTCATCACCTGCAAATATGCACATACACAAAGAGGGAAAAATTGTTTATTTTTGGTGGATAAGGGTTTTCCTTGGTCAAACCCTAGTTTGGTAATTAAACCTTGATAATGAAATAATGACAAAATGAAGGAATTGATGAATGAACAAAGCTTATTATACCTCACCAAACCCTTTAATGGCTTCCCTTCGAGGACCAAAGTCTAACACATCTCTCTAAGGATTGGATCGTGCATGAAATGGATTGATTGCTTGATGGATCTTGATGCTTGAATGCTTGCTTGAAACTTGAAACCTACATCACAATGTTAGCTCCAAAAACATGCATGAACACACATAAATCTTGACATCATGATAGGAACTTGAATGCTACAATAAATGATTGATAAATCTGCTCTCCAATGCTCTTGACAATAATATTTGCTCATGTAATGCTTGCATAAAGTGTGTTGGATTTGAATTGATAAAAATACCTTGTGTTTATAGGTGTTTCTTTAATTACTCGACAATTAAACACCACAAGACAACTATTGCAATTTAAATTTAAATCATTAAAATGCTGCCAAAAACATATTAGAAAATGGGATCCAAGACTTAAGGGGGGACCTATTTGCCCTTGGGAGAATGGGTCTTAGGCCCTAAACCTAGAACACATCTTCCAAGATGTGTAATTAAGTGTATGCATTGATTAAATGTAGGTTTCCCTTTCAAAAAATGAAATTAATTAGGCTTGTGAATGCATAATTGGGCCAATTAAGGGCTTAATTAAGTCTAATTAATTAAGGGAATGCAAACATTATTTGAAAATGTAATGGTGTACATTTTTTGACACTACATTTAGCCACCACTTTAGTGAGAGTATGAACTTGTGCTCAAACTCACACTAAAGTAGACAAATAAGTCAAGAGAGGTCTAATTGTACAAATATTGGAAAGATAAGATGAAAAAGGTCGAGGAGGGTGATCAAGCCCCCAAGATCTAAGATCTCATCGAAAACCAATAAAGGTACTGTTGGCGTTTAAATTAGCACCTCTGGAGTGCTAATTGTAAACGTTTAGCTATTTCAAATGTTTTGCAACACTTCTTCGTTATTTAAAGAGGAGAAGTCCCTCTCTGCTAGGAGCAATGCGTAGGGAAGGGAAATGTAAACTAAAGTTCCTATCTTTTTATGCTTCAGCGGTAGGACACAAGGGTGCACAAACACAATGCGCCGTAGCTAAGCTTTTTCTCTGGTTTCTGTAGATCTTAACTACGACTAATCTAGCTTTTATCTATCCAATACCTTCAAGATAAACAGAGCATGAGGGAAAAGGAGTGGGAATGGGTTGGTTGGATCACTTGAATTCGCCATCTCCAGAGAATATGACCGAGGCTCTGAACTCTCGGGTATACACCGGGATAAGGTTGGTACAAGCAAACAATCTTTACGGTAAACTAGATCTGAGACCTGCCAAGGAGGAGGGACTCCTATCCGAGGTATGGGCTAGGAAATAGTTTACGAGAAACAACAATTTACGATGCCTTGGCCAGCAAGCTTGCTAAGGAGGAGGGACTCCTATCCGAAGTATAGCTTGAAAGTCAATACATTAAACAACAACAAACGATAACTGTTAATAACAAATATCCAAGGAGGAGGGACTCCTATCCGAGGAGGGAAATGAAACAACAAGCTATTAGATACAAGACGTAGACATAACTCAAATAAGATGATCAAAATGCAAGCGCCTTCTGATATTCTTCTTCAAAGCTTCATCAACGAATTACAAAGGTTGGGATAGCAAAGGCACGAAATCATGCACAATTACAATCGACCAACGAACTCTCATCCAAGAGTGAACAAATATCCGCTTTCAAAGCTATTGGCAACAATGGCGCAACAATTTTGCATAGCAAGTAAAAGTTAAACAAACAATGAGCCCAAGGCTCTTATTTATAGAACTCAAAGGAGTGGGAAACCCCAAAATCTCCTTGAGTTAACAATGAGTTCTTGCCAATCAATTAGCAAGATTTATTCCTAAAAAGGGGGAATAAGCAGTTAACTGGAAAACTACTTCAGTTAACTGAAAGTAAACAAAGAGTCAACTAGAAACTACTTTAGTTGAATGAAAGTAAAATAAGGGTGAACTTTAATGTAAGTATCCCTCCAAAATAGACATCCACATTTAGTGGAGATCTAAGATCCACAAATCATGGAAGCCGATTAGACATCCTTAATCAGTGGGATCTGACAACACATGATTTATGGGATATGGAATTAACTTGAAAAGGGGCATCAAGTTAACTCCAACTATATTTAATGCCTTCTTGAGTTGACTTGGAAAGAAGCATCAAGTCAAATTCAAGTATCATAAATTCCAATTGGAAGGTAGGACGTCCTTCCTAGGTGTCTTTTCACACTTCACCATTTCTGGTCAACAGCTCCTTGATCCATGTGTTGACTTCTTCCGCTTCTGGATAGTCAATGCTTTGATGACACGACATCTCTTCTTGTGCAAGCTATTGCTCTTGGTAACTTTGGCGGCTCCGTGCTTTGTAGTGTGATGGGAATGGATGCGGCTTGTTGCAACCCAGATTCTTCAATATTTTTGCAATGTGATCTGATTCATGCCCTCCAGCTGCTCCAGATCAACCATTGGATTTACCTAATGCAAGTTTGTGTCAATTGTTTTCAAGTCTTGGTCCCGTATTGTACCTAAGAGTACTGTATCTTGAAAAACTTAAAGATTGACTGTAAACTTGACCTTGTTCAGAGGATTTTCAGAAACCCCTGAAAATAGCGCCCTGCCGAGAAGTATTTTTCCGAAAAAAATCTGGCACATGGGTTTTGTTCGTGCTTCAATGCTGAACAAACCCAGTTCTTCAAAATTTTGATTCTGAAACTTTTTCGGAAAAACCCCCAAAAATAGGGGCAGCAAGTTTGCTGATTCTGGAAAAATTGTCGAGATGGGTTTCTCTGGAAAATTATGCTGAATCTACCCAGTTGATCTGATCTGATGTAGCCTGTTGCTTTTTCTGTAAAATGCAAGAAAACCTAAGACAAGAAGAGAGGAAGTACACAGAAGATGGATTGGAAGTTTTTATCTGATTTCCTGAGAAAATCTGTCTCTGAATCCAACCTCAAATTAGCAATCCTCTTCTGCTTCAGATCTGCAAGAAATATTGAAGAACGAATGAAAACCTTGTCCAGATCTGTCAATGGCGTCCTTGAGAGCTTATGGTTGTTCTTGATCTTTTAACCTGCAATGAAATAATGAAGTAGGATGCCTATACCTTGATTACATAGACTCAAGCCTTAGATCCACAAGTTTGGGAACTTAACTCATGATCAAAAGTGGTTTTGGCTTGATCTGAAGTTCAAAAAGGTGATTTCCATTGATTGTGGAGTGTTTTAGCCAAGTTTAACTCAAAATATCTTGACTTTAGTCAACAACTTGACCTTTGACTTCTTCTAGGCGTCCTTTTTGAATTTTGCAAGTTTTTTGTTATTTTCTCTCTTGAATGACCTCAATTTGATCTTGAATCTGGCCTGATCTGTTGATCCTGTGATGTTGCCGACACATTCATTGTTGAGCTGGATCCAACTTGAACAGAAGTGTCTGGGAGACATGATGGAAAAAAACTGAGTTTAAAGCTTCAAAAGAAAGGGTGCCTTTTCCAAGAAAGGGCTCTTTTGCTAATGCCTTGGTGAATTTTCAAACTTCGTTCTTCAGCCTTTTGAAATGACCTCTCGTGCTTTGATATGGATTTCTCATTGATCGGAGAGTCAGATGATTTCGCTTGATATCTCATCAGGTAGCCAACTCTGTTTTGCCAAAGATGACTAACTTCAAAAAACTTGAATTTCATTTTAGGGTTCCTTTATTCAAGGGCGCCCCTCCTTGAAAAGGGCGCTTTTGTCCTTTAGCAAGATTATTTCCATCTGAAAAAGTTGCCTAGTTTGATTCTAATTATTTGTTGACTACCTCATCGGATGACTGTGCTTGCAGTTGCGTTGCTGAGATCTACCTAGGCTGAGAAGATTGTTCCGGGAGGCCTTTGGTCGTTTATCAACATTTGGAGGTCCAAAAAGAAGGGCGCCTTTCTTTTGAAAAGGCTCTTTTTCTTTGATTTTCGTCTTCGACAGTGGTTTCCTGATATTTCTTCAACTGCCTCTTTTCACTTCATCAATAGTTGTTTATGATCCACTCCTTGGAAGATTTATCTGTTTGTTTCATTGTCGCGCCAGGAAGCAAACGCCGAGGATGACTGCCTTGTAAGATCTTGTAGACTGCATTTGAACTTTAAAGATCATGGGCGCCCCAGCTTGAAAAAGGCTCTTTTCAGCATGTGAACTTGCCTCTCCTTCGTAGCATTTCCAGAGTTAGTCAAATTTTGACCTTTTTCAGTTTCAGAAATCTCCTCCGTCGAAGATCACCATTCTTCATGTCTCACGTTCATCGTGTATGGGTGTTTGGAAAAATGACTAAGTCATTTGCCTGCATAGCCTCCTCTTGGTAGCAAGGCGTGCATTCTCCAGACTTAGTCAATTTTTAGCATTTTTTATTTTTGAAAGTCCCCTCCGTCGCATAGCATCTTTTCAAGCATTTTTGCCATGGTTTCTTTGTTGAAGCTTTTGAAGCTTAGCTTTCAGCACCTGGTACTGGCCAATCTGCCATTAATGGCTGCGGAGCTCCTAACTTTGTTCCTGAAAAATAGAAATAGACCCACCAGAGTAAAACTTATCTTTTGATGATTCTGACTTGACCAATGTGATCGTGAAGCCTTTTAATCCTATCAAAATCATTTTCAATCATTTCTGGGAAGGTCCTATTTTTGGGGGTTTCCCTGAAAATAGGGGCATAAAACCCTAATTTTTAAATTTTCAGAATTTTGCACATGTGTTCCATGACAAAAACCCACCAAGATTCTATGATTGAATTGACCTAAAACAGACTTTACATGGAATTTTAACAAGATTTAGCTCAATTTATACAGAATGCTAAAAAAATTATTTTGGGTACAACAAGTACAAAGAGACACATGTCTATAGAAGCAACACAAGATGCACAATCATACAATGTCAACATTAATGCAAAAATAAAGAAAAGGAAGGATGGAATAGTCATGGTTGTGCTGTTGTCCATAAAATGTGTTCACAAGTGAAAACCCGTTGTCCACTATGCAAACAAAATATATTTAGGAGGGCTAGTGAAATCCGGTGTCCACTAGGTGAGCCCCAAGAAAGTGAGAAACAAACACTAGGTCGATATGGACCCACAAAAGGTGGCTAATGGGAAATTCATGCTAGGTCTATAGGCTTCCATACATCAACCATAGAAAAAGTTATATCTCCTGATAAATTTGATAAGGGACCACACAAAAAGGTTCCAAAAGGCTAGCAAGCTACATTATGCTAGACACTCATGAAAAAAAAGTGCATCACTGGGAAGCAAGTTGTGTTATGCTTGGTGGCCATGAAAAAGTTGTAAATGCAATAGGATAGGGTAGTCAAAGGGGTTTTGCTTAATTCATGAAAGGTCTCACCTCAGGGAACATCATGTTTGAAATCACCACCAAGAGAGGACAAGCCAAAGAATAAAGGATTCACATCTTAGGGAATGCAAACCATAGCATTACCACAAAGAGGAATACCATATTCCAAGAAAGGTCACACTCTTGAAGGACATCAAACTAAATTTCACCAAGAAGAAGACATGTCACATGAAATAAGAAGAGCACACTTTGAAGGGAATATGCAAACAATGAGTAGGGACACGTATGCCCCCACTTTAAAGAAATTGTTAAACACCATGTTGTGAGCAATTACTTTAAAGTAGCAAGATGATAAATGTTGATACATGAGAGCTTTATTCAAAAATCCCTATGTGAAATATATACTTCCAAGTAGAGATACGTCATGGAAAGGATGTTATCCCCCATATGCAATCCTAAGATAACACATAAGGGATCCATAGATCTAGGGTTAATGTATGTCTTTGCTACAGTGATATAATCGATCCTGGAGCCACCATCATTCCCCAAATAACTCATGGAACAACAAGCAAAAAGGAAGAATGACACATATGTTGAACACCCAAAATACTGAGAGTGGGGGTGAATCAATATTCTTTTAAACCATTCAAACATTTAAACATCCAATCCACTTAGCATAGTCAATTGCACTAAATGAAAGAAATCATGAAACATTCAACATTACATAACACATGAACACCAAGATTTTTACATGGAAAACCTAAAATGGAATAAACCACAGTGAGTATTAGCTCACAATATATTATAATCAGTTAAAGTATATTTACAAAAGTGCTCACTGTAGGTGGAATCACTATTCAAGTGGACTCACTGCCCACTAAGAGAAAAAGAGATAGAAGAAAGTTTGTGGATCACAGGTTAGATTGAACTGTTACAATTGCATCTATCATATGCATGATATACAATTCTAATGAAGCTCAATAAGGTGACTTTACACACTTCATTTGATTATGATCTAACACACTTCTTTTCTCTCCATTCACATCATTCACATCACTTTCATATATCTCATATATCAAAACACCAAAAATGGTCTAGATTATATATCTGCTTCAAGCATAACATCAATTAGGACAACCTAATTAGATGTATCATACAAAATATACAATATATGACTTGTCGGCTCAAATCCTTCTACACATGCCTCACGCCAAGATTCAATCCTTAAAATAATTTGAAATAGGTCGACATGGACCTATAATAGCTCCCACATAACTTCACAATACTTAATCTTCGCATACCTTTACACCTATTAGGTTGGCACCGTAGAAGACCTAATACAAAAATTCTCCAACTGTACACCTATATTCGAACGTGTGGACCTCAAAATACTATGCCATCTAGAATTCACACTCTATTGAAATCTATCAACATCTCCTTAAATCCACAAAGCCAAAATCCTATCCACGAAGAAGTGTGGACTCTCCAACTCATATGCTCTGTACAGGAAATGCCTATAACTGCCAAACCAAACTTCTATCATTCATAACTTTCAAACCAAAGGCCAAAACAAGATGGAAGTCTGGAATTAGATGCTTCTACCAACCAAAAACATTATGCTAGAACCATAGAGAGATTTTAATTCACAGACCAATGCAGACCCAAAAACTGGATGCTCTATTATATAGAATTATTAGAATTGCTAGTCAATTTTCATCATAGATGCCTTCACTAGATCAAACCTTCTTGCAAAATTATCTTCCACAAACATCCAAAAACATGTTAGAATCAACCAAAATGAATTGCACCATGATCTCCATATCAAGATACAATGTTGACATCAATAACAATACTGCAAAGCATAACTGTATGTACCTTGTGCTTATCCCTCATGCTCATGTTGCCGACAACTACATCAATGAAAAACTCCTCATTCTTCCAACAAAATAGAGAGAAAAAAAAAGGAGAAGCATTTTGGTTCAACATGGAAGAAACCTAAATGTCTCAATGCTTTGCATTGTCCCCAAAAGGAAAACACGAGACAAGTGAAAAGATAAAGGTTACGACAAATAGAAGAATGGAGATACAAATAGAAGAATGTCATGATAGATTTGCTTCCTTTGTATTCTTGCACCAATGGAGTGACAAGGGTCATCCAAAGTAGGCTCACAAACATATAAAAACATGCCAAGCAACAAGCATCATGATATGGGGGATCACATTACACACATGCAATCACAAAGAACATGAAAAGAAAACAAAGAAAAGACTAGTATAACACATGTGAGTCAACCTATAGCAAGTCATCTGCATCCCAATCTTGTTCATCATAGATGGAAGGTGGAAAACTAGCCAAAGGGACAATGACAAGTACATCGTACTAGGAGCATCACCAGGTTCAACACATGGTGAGTCACTCTTGTTGGGAGGATCATCACAGTTGTTATCATATAAGCTCATGGAAGAGGAAAACAATAAATTCAACTCATTATGCACTTCCTCATCAATCTTAGTATTCTCATCCTCATCATCCAAGTTAATCATAATAGGAGGCCTAATGATTATGTCCATTGAAGTTTCATGTTGTTGTTGTGGCGAAGGTGGAGAATCATCATGCATTGTTTGAGTTGGTGTTTGATCTTGGATTTTTGTTTTGTTCTTTTTTGCTAACTAACGAGCACTAGCACGACATCTACGCCTATGCTCTTTAGAATTTTGGTTTCTTCTTGTATTATTTTCAAGTTGTGATTGTGTAGGAGCGGGTTTATCAACCATCAGTTTCTTTTCTTCCCACAAGGGAGGAACGGAAGGAACCATGGAAGGTTATTTAAAAACCACTTTCTCTTTGGGTTTATAAACTTGTTTGATCTTATGAGGCATAATAGGAATTGTATAGTTATCTCTTGGTCTCTTGTAGGAAATAGGTGGGGGATTTGTCATGGATTTGTCTTGGTTACTTGGAAGGGCTTTTGGTTTAATAATGGCTTCATTAATGGTAGGAATCTCAATCATGGGTTGAGGCATGTTGCTAAGGGATAATTCTGCTATGCACTTTGCCTTGAAATTTTGGTAAGATTTGAAAAAGAAGTCCTCGCGAGGCTTAATAAGTTCCATAGGTTCAATCCAAAAGAAATCTAATGAGAAATTCCCATGGGAAGACACAAGATTAAAGCCACTATGATGCACAATAAAGTTATCATTACCAAATGGAAATTTTAAGCATTTATGCACTACCAATGGGATGACATCCATGGAGTGTAGCCATGGATAGCCAAGCTCCACATAGAATTGGTCTGACAATGGGATGATGGAGAATGAGACATTCAATTTTTTTGGTCCAACTTTTAAAGGAAGAGTGATCAAAACTATCATAGGGAAAGCAAAACCATTATGTATTTCAATCCATGCTTTCATTTTTTCATAAGAATCTTGGTAAATTTTATGCACAAATAAGAATTCCTTAATAATCACATTATCTACGTAGACGGGATCAAATAGTATCCCATTAGTAGGATTATCATTGATTCTTTCGGTGATGTAAAAAGGACCATTGGATGCATGTTTGATTATGTCATTTTGTGAGAAAGCAATGTTCATAGACAAGCTGGTTTGGCCCTTACAAGGTTGAATGTCAATGAGGTTAACCATAGTATCTGTAGAAAATCATCCTCATTATCACTCATGTTAGCATTAGTCATGTCAACAGTCATCACATCATTCTTGGTATCACTAGTTTTCACAAAAGAGATGTTATGATTTAGCATGGGATTAGTAAAAATTTGCAAATTTTGGTTGGGTGGGCAATAAACTTATTTCCTTTATCATTAACACCACTAATCTAGATGTGATTAGAATCAAGAGGTCTTGCACAATGTGTTTAAGGTGCTTACGATGTTCTATATCATGTCCATTTTGTCAGTGATAATGGAAAAATGCATTGGCATTATAATTTGGAGGTAAGGGCTTTGTAGGATCAATGCTTCTTATAGGTAAGATAACTAGGTTCTTAACCAAAAGTATCAACATGATGGAATGGAGGGTATCGGGTAACGAGGTAAATTTTCTATTGCGTTCTCTGAATTGATATGGAGTTCTTCTTTTTTATGGCAGACACTTGAGACTCAACATGTTGACTTGTTTGAGGTGAGTTTATTGTAAAAATCTCTTATTTTGTTTCTTGAATGGTTGGAAATTGTTGTGGGGAACAAACTTGGATTTCTTAGGGCAGTTAGAGGGAGTTTTCACTTCACGATGGTTAATCAAGTTCTAATAGTCACAAAGAGTCATGCACAAATGTGTGGAGGGAAATTTCATTATCCCAAGCTTGTCTTGAATTTTGTTTTATAAATTTTCAATAAAAATTCTTGGAAGATCAGCATCAGGAATCTTAGTATTGATTTGTGAGTAAAGCAATTGGTACCGTGCTATAAAATTAGTGATATTTTCATTGTCCTTTTGTTTACACTTCATTAAATTAGCTAGGGCCATCTTGGGACCAATGTGCACTTGGAAATGGTTGAGGAAGGAATCAAAAACCTCATTGAATGAACTAATTGAGTTATTAAGTAAATATCAAAACCATTCCAAACTTGTATCTTTCAAGGACCCAAGAAAAGTTTTATCCAAGAGCTTATCTTCAAAGATGAAATCACTACATAAGGTTGTGTATGTCAAGACATGGTTACTAGGATCTCCTTTACTACCATATTTCTAAAATCTAGGAATCTCTATACCTTGTGGAATTTGTGCTCTTAATATCTCCAAGGATAATGGGTTTATTTCAAGACATATTGTGAAGGTTAGCCATTTTGATTTTGGTTCAATGTGCAAATTTTTGTTGGAGGGATCAAACATTTTGTAAGAGTTGGTTAAGGACAAAATCATTGGTTGTGTTTTGAGATGGAGGTGAATAAGGTGGAGGTTTATATGTATTTGGAGGACAAGTGAATTGTAAGTTTGTGAAAGGTGAGGGGTTAGGAGATATGAGGTTTGAATTCAAAAAGCTAAAAGGATTCCTAGTGGAAACACCTAAAGTTGGATTGAAATTGCTAGTGGGTTGCCTTGTTGTAGTAACACTTGGATGTGTATGTAGGAATAGAGGCCACAATTGTAGGAGGAATTTGATTCCCACCTTGATTTTGAGTGTACCTTGAAGTTTGAGCACAACTAACCATTGTAGGAACATGATTGTCAATTATATGGGATATGATACACACAATTTATATTCCTTGTTCATTATCAAACATTTTCGTCATGTTACCTATGACAAGAACCACAGTACCAACAATGTATTCAACATTCACAAATTTTTCAAGTTTTTCTAAGGTTTTATCCATTTGTTTTAGCTTCTTTTGAGGGACATTAACAACCATTGTTTCAACATCAGTTACATTGGTTGTTGGTAAAGTAGTATCAAAGCTATGATCCATAATGGGTTGATTAGTGTCAACACTATGAGTGAAAGAGTTAGAATAATCAAGATCCACAACAAATGTACTAGCACGGGATGGAATGATTCTTGAACTACGTCTCACTAAAGCATTGGCAATAGGACACTAGGTTGTGAAGCTCATACAAGTTTCACCAAACCAAAAGTGCACCCAAAATGGAGAAAAAACACTAGAAAAATGTAATAAACACCCAAAAGTAGGATTCACAATGCAAGTGTGTAAAAATATTTTGTAATTTTTCAAATTGGAAACATGATAATTTACTGATTATATTATGCAAAAACCTGAAAAATGATGTCCTTTTAATGTCCATGTTGATTTCAAACAATACACTTAATTTATCCAGTTGAACTTAATGCAAGAAAGTACAAATTTTATGTTTTCCGAAATAGAAACACAGATCTAATAGCAAAATGAAATAAAACAAAAAGAGATAAAATGATGCCCAAAAATTTGAAAAAGTATCTATACAAGTACAGGTTCGCCCAAGGGCGAATGATTCTTTGTATAGGGGTTGGAAAAATTAAAGTTTGTGTTTCTGGTTTGATGTTTGAGTTCTCTATTTCAAGTTGCAGACTGTGAATTCTGTGACATATTTTTCTAGTTTTAGGTGTCTTAATGCAAGTGCAATTAGTGACAAATAGTGAGCAAAGTGAGAACTTTTTTAATGCAATTTTGAACTAAAATTTGTATCTAAATGACTGAAAGACACTCTTGTTTGATTTTTATGAATTCAAATGACGAAAACATGCAAAACTAAACCCTAAATGCAATGCAAAGAAAACTAATGCAAACCTAGATCTAGGGTTTTGAATGTCTCCAAACTAGAATTTAGGATGTACAATTTTAGGTTCACCAAAATGAAACAGAGGAAAAATGTGGAAGATGGATAGGAGACCTAAAAATAGGATGTGAGATGAGGGACCTATGCCAAAAGAAAAGGTGGGTGTCCACCTAATCACCAATCCACCTTCTCCATGTTCATTAGGAAGAGGGATAATGCCATAAATGATTAGAATTGACTTACAACCCTCAAAATGAGTCAATCCCAGATTTGGACACTATGTTGCCTTGAATTCCTTGTGACAAAAATGACTAAACAACGATTTTGGGAGAAGAATAAAAGTGCTTTAACAATCAAACCTATGAGATCTAACACTAGGAATATGAAGTATTATGATAACACTATCAGAAACAACCATTAACACACATATCTGAGAAGGTTAGGATGGTGTTTACTTGGCTCCAAAAGAGGGTTTTAGGTTATGTTGGACATATTTTCCCAAGGGAAAATATGTCTTTGTACAAGAGTCTGAAAATTATTTTTACAGTCCTCGGATCCTAGATCTAAGCTTTTGATTCCATTAGGTTTGACTATCGGAAAGTCGAAAAATAAAATCTATAGGTGAATCTCTGTGTCTTGACAACTTTGCAAAATTGCACTTTTGATCCAATTTCAATTCTTTTTCACCTACAAATATACACATACACAAAGAGAGGGATTTTTTTGTTTTTGGTGGATAAGGGTTTGCCTTGGTCAAATGCTAGTTTGGTAATTAAACCTTGATAATGAAATAATGAAAAAATGAAGGAATTGATGAATGAACAAAGCTTGTTACACCTCACCAAATCCTTTAATGGTTTCCCTTAGAGGATTGAAGTCTAACACATCTCTCTACGAATTGGATCTTGCATGAAATGGCTTGATTTCTTGATGGATCTTGATGCTTGAATTCTTATTTGAAACTTGAAACCTACATCACAATGCTAGCTCCAAAAACATGCATGAACACGCATAAATCTTGACATTATGATAGGATCTTGAATGTTGCAACATGATGCATGAGCATCCAACGATGTAGGGCAATCTTGCATCACCCAAAAAAAAATCCTTATTTTCTCCAGTTGTTTTGAGTTTCATGATGGCACTTAAGTGGTGTAAGACAGTCAGAAGTCAAAAATAGTGAAAAATGGTCACTTACTATTTTTAGTAAGTCATCCTAACCAAGCTCATATGGACCTGAAAATTTACCCCAAGGAGAAGAAATGAAAAAAAATTCCGATAGCAAAAGAATCACCTCAACACCATGCACGGTTTGGGAGATATTAAAGTTTTCGTTTCGGAAAATTTCTCCAATGCATCTTCAAATTCAGATATGAAGACTTTAGAGGCCTTGAAACAACTCAAAATGTTGACAAACCAACCTGTAGTGGATTCATGTGTTGTTGATCTCTTTGAGAGCTTTCCAATGATATGCAATAATAGCCAATCGGACACCTGGATCAAAAGTTATGGCCCCGCAAAGTTACCCCTCTAAAAAGTGAATTTCATTAAAATTTCTTCCTAGGCCAAAAATCAAACAGCGGGACTTTTGACACCAAAAAAAAAAGGGAAAGTTGAACGTTCCAAAACATTCTAGGGTGGTTATTGGGGTAAAATAAAAATGGTTAGGTGGGGGTTATAGAAGGTGGCTCCATTAGTGCAAATTCTGGCTCTGAATAATATATTTTATTTTCAGAGTTGATTTTGGTGTAATGAATAAAGCCCATGAGGTTGTAGCATGTAAGTTTTGAATCTGTAATTTCATTTCCTAAAAATAATTGAAAGTGATTAATCTTTTTGTCTTGCATCTTCTGTGTTGGTATGTATTGTTGCGATTTGTGTGGTTTTTGGGTGGTGTGGCCCTCATCACAACAAATGACTGATAAATCTTCTCTCTAATGTTCTTGACAATAATCTTTTCTCTTGTAATGCTTGCATAAAGTGTGTTAGATTTGAATTGATAAAAATACCTTGTACTTATAAGTGTTTCCTTAATTACCCAACAATTAAACACCGCAAGATGACCTTTGCAATTTGAATTTAGATAATTAAAATGCTGCCAAAAACATATTAGAAAATGGGATCCAAGACTTAAGTGGGCGAATGGGTCCTAGGCCCTAAACCTAGAACACACATTTTCCAAGATGTGTAATTAAGTGCATGCATTGATTAAATGTGGGTTTCCCTTTCAAAAAACAAAATTAATTAGGCTTGTGAATGCATAATTAGGCCAATTAAGGGCTTAATTAAGTCCAATTAATAAGGGGATGCAAACATAGTGTGAAAATGTAAGGGTGTATAGTTTTTCGACACTACACCTAATAATTAATTGATATTAGGATGTATGTTTAATAATATTTTGTTTTTAGATAAGAGTTGGAGAAAATTTATAAAGAAAAAGTAGTTATGTAACTTTTACTGATTAAAAAAATTAGCTAAGATTTGGAGTTTCAAGTTGAAAGACAAATTAAAACAAATGTTGAATTAAATAAATTTTATGTTCAATATTTTAAAAGCCTTCTTGGCCCATAACCTACTTTCCAACCTCACAAATAAAATTACTTTCTAAAAAATCTAATTTTTTTTAGTGCAATTCCACATAATGATATATCATTACAATATAAAATATTGAAAATAATTAAAATGATTATGTTAGAGCTAGTTATGTGCCTATTTTACCAAGCCTTCTTCAACAATAAAATTTCTTTCTAACACAAACTTAAAACAATGGCTTCCTAAGAAAATTGATCCAAATATTATCATGGAATGATGCATCATTAAAATATATAATATTAAAAACGATTGAAATGTATCTTTCGAACACAAAATTAAAACAATGGCTTCCTAAGAAAATTGATCCAAAAATATTGTGATGCAATAACATGGAATGATGCATCATGACAATAAATAATATTAAAAATGATTGAAATGTTTCTACCAAAGCTAGCTATGTGTTTATTGCACCTTGGCATTCAACCAAAATGGAACCATTTTACACTCAAGTCTAAGACAAGCATCTTCAGCATTGAACTAAAACATAATCTTGAAATTAGTTTGCCTTCATATTTGCCTTATCTCAAACAAATAGAAATTCCTTCTAAGATGAGTTGGGAAATATCCATCTCTACATAAATCCTAACATAGGTTGCTAGAGCTTTATTCCTAGAAAAATATTTGATAGAGTATCAACAAGATGGTAACCAAGTTTAATTGTTTGTCATTGTACAACAAAGAACTACAAACCATAGAAGAATTTCATATTGTAATAGTTTGATGAAATATCAAAATTATCAAAGACATGAACCTTAATGCAATTTATTTGACTAAATAATTCCAACAAAGGTTTTTTCTAACAAAGAAGGGTTTCAAAATACCTAATTCAAGAGGGAGATTTATTGCAATAAGAGTATAGTTTCTATAGAAAGCAATAGTACTATGAACAAAGATAGACCAAGAATGAGAGAATTCAATAATAAAACAATTCAAATGACAAGGGTTTGTAATGTCTCCATAGAGAAAAGTGAGCATTGGTTTAGGTTTCTACCTTGTTACTGAATGATTGTTTATAATAAAAACAAGAGACTCATGTTCATAAAGATGGGTAGAGGCACTCCAAGTATTATTAGACTAAGAATTAGAAGAACCAATAATGAAACCAAATATTTCACTTGTTTGAAATTTGAAGAGGGCTATTCTAATGTGGTTTATTAGAAGTATCTGTCTATCCATATTCTTTGTGCACAATTGAAATTTAAACATTAAGTTGGGATAGAGATGTAGATCATTTTTATCATGACTTTACATGTCATGAGCTCAATCAACATACATAGCATAGTGTTAAGAAATTAAAAATCCAACCGTCTTTTTTTATTATTATAGTAGACTCGAGATATGCACAATCGTTCATAAGTTACAATGATAGATTTTAGACCTTGAATAAAAAAGAGAAATCCAAGTGCAAGGACACAGGTGAATGGATTTCTTTATGGATTTGGGGAAGCTCGAGACTACTATTTAATACGAGTTGTGTTCTAAAATCCAGCAAAGGAGAGGAAGAGGGAAGATACACTGAATTCAAAATGAAAGCTCAACATAAACACAAGAAGAGACAAACCAAGAAGACATTCCAAAGAAGAAGAAAGATAGGATGAAGACAACCACAATCAAAATATAGTGGTACATTCCTATGGGATATTATATTTGTCACTATTGAAGCTATAACTAGGATCCCTCATTGGTACAATAAGCAACTTTTGTCTAGCATGTAGCATACTTATCTTGACAAGGATAGATTCCATAAATAGGTTCCCATGATCATGTTTGTATATCACAATAGAAAAAGCATACCAACTTTTATAGTTAAAAAACATCTTATATTGATCTACTTTGAGCCCATGATCTTGCTAGGACGCAGTTGGGACCACCAAACTCAAGGAAAAAATATTGATAAAATTAATAAGGCTGAAAAAAGAAACTGTTCATTAAGGGCTTTCATAAAAAGGAAATTCCTAAGCAACTTTTAGGGAAAATTTGAAATATAACCTTTATGAGGTTCATGTGAGCATGATATAAAAGATTCAAGGGTTATAGATTCTCTCTATGACTAATAATGATATTGAAGAGATCCAATGCTTCATATTCTAGACTTGTGGAAGATATTTTCCACTCAATCAAAGGATGTGGTGCACACAAAGTATGTGTGGATGAGTCATCTAGAGAACCAAAGATATGGATCAAGCATGAACATCCACAATAGAATTTAATGCTCAATTGAACTATTTGTATGAGGGAAGAAGAGGATATTTTACCTCACTGCATGGACAAAGTTACACAACTCTTTCTCTAATATATAAGAAGATATTCTTGAGGATGCCAAAAGCTCATGGTTTATATTTTTTCCCTTACTAATATTGTGAGGTTCTTAATGATGATAGGAAATAAAAAGCAACTAACAGTACTAGTTGCAATTGCCTCTCTAAAATGTGATTCATCTAATTCATTTTTTGGGTTCTCAAATATTAACCTTTCATCTTATTCTTATTAATGAACAAGAGTACCATAGTAACACTTTCATAAGATTGACTATCACTTATTTCCCCAAAACTTACTATGTTGGAGTACAATGTTATTATGTTTCTTCTCTATCTACTAATAAGCAATGCCACTATCTCTATTGTAACAAATTTTGAAATGTATGGGTCACAATTTGGGCAAGAATCCTCTACAATTTATGAAGGATCCTACACGGAAAATAAATTTTCTATTCCACATGGGTTCTCACTTGCATCAAAAGGTGGGTTGATCTAAACAAAGCTACCCTTTGGTGAAATTCCAAGCCTAAAATCCTAAGAAAATATACTAACAACTTCCCTCTCCGTCCCATAAATATATTGGAGAAGTCTATCTCATTGATTTGGAGGGGATCACAGTTACTATATATAGTCATCTTTAACATGGAATGTGCTCTCGTAAGCAATTTCTTTGGTATACTTCCTATTATAGATCTAGTTCACCATTGAATAGTAGCTAAATGAAGGACTAAAGGGCATCTTGATGTTAATGCTTTGATGAAATGGTTTTTCCTTATTTCCTTTTTTCCAATGGAAGATCACCAAGATTTTGATTAAATTCCCTTGGTCAATGAGCAAGTCAATCCTTTCTCTATGCAAATGGAAACAATGCTTTGACCCTTCTATGGATCTATGCACAAGGGTGCCCACATGGATTTTTTTACCTAGTCTTCCATTGGAATAATATGATGAGGAAATTATTGTTGGGATAGCTAATTCATTTTTCCATTTCTTGATACGAGACAATGTCACAAGGAATAGGAACATACTTTTGTTTTCCCATTATTGTGTCAACATTTCTATTAATAAGGTATTTCCTACCTCTATTACTCTAGAAACTAAGCTTAGTCAATCGATTCAGTGTAATGCCCACACTTTTGCATGCTTTGAGATGTTTGTTATCAATATTGTGTTTTTTACTATGGACAATGTGATGCATACTTTGTGCTAGTGTATGTAACATTGAACATTTCTCAATGTTTTAAGTTCATTGCTTTCATTAGTAGTTATTGTTGTGATTATTGTTTATGTATTGGTTGGCATATTTTCCAAATAAGTTATTGTATACATTTTATGACATGTGTTTAGACTACTTGCATGTTAAAAATGGTGTTCCTCTACATTTATTTGTTGGTGTATTGCTTCCATTGAGATGCATTAATGACATTGTGATAAGTTTCTTGTAAGGAATGAATGTATTTTATTATGTGTTGTTTGCATGAATGGAAAGTGTGAGATCCTTATTCATAGATGCCATGTTTGGAATCGATATCATGTTATATTTTTAATATGCATATGTTATGTTTCCTATGATTGGATTATCACATTGTTATCTTTATATATATTTGGTTTATAAATGTGATTATTATAATGATCTTGACATCATTATTTTAATTGATTATCAAATTTCCATATTTGGATGATGTACATTGATATTGAGTTTTTATAGATGAGATGAGTACACAATGTATGTAACATTGTACCATATTAGATGATTGTGCATTGCTTTGGCTATTATGTATAGTGTAAATACACTTGATGTGTGACTTGAGTGTGTAGGTACAAGGTTATTTCCCCACCTAAATGTGCAAATCTAGAATATTTTCTCAATGGTGGTTATATTAGAGAATTCACTTTGGGTTAAGTGTGCATGGTAACCTCTATTGCACTTGATTTGAGTGCAAGATGAGTCCTAATTTCCCTTTTGAGTATGGATTTGAATCAATGGAAATTCAAGAATCCATGTGTTGGGGAAAATTCATATATGCATAATTTTAGTGGCGACTAATTATTTTTTTGCTTGCATTATATTTTGAAGGTTAATTCATTACATTTTAATGATATTGATGGATTTTGAAATCAAAAAACTAGTAAAAAGGGGAAATGCTAGTTAAATTTATTGGAAATTATATTCAATTTATTTTAATTGGTTATATACAATCTAAAATCATTTCATCAGCTGGATAAAATAAAGTTGGAATTATTTTAATTAATTATTTAAATTGGCAAATAGGAAATATTTCATTGTTTGGTAAAATTAAATTGGATCATTCTCTATCCCTAAAAGGAGAAAGAAAGGAACTAAGAAATTTAAGTTATTTGCTAAATGTTATTTTTTGGGAGAAATTTTTAAAAAATAAAAGGGAAAGGCTTGCATTTTTATTTCATTCTTCATTTTGCAAAATAGAAATGCTCTCTCAAACCCTCTCTCATTAAATAGAAATAAATTGAAAAAGATTGGATAGGAAGGATTTTGGATTTGGAATTGCATGAAAAAATGATTGTAAGTTGGTGTGGACAGATGTAACGCCCCGTTGTGTGAACCCCAAAGGACACTTAAAACAACAATTACTGTACAATTTTTTTTTTAACGAAATAAATATTTAAACATACATGAGATGCACATTGAGCCATAAGTCATAAAGCTCAATTAAACAATCCATTAATATTTACGTCCCTTGGGGTACACGAGGAGTCATTACGAAACTTAAATCCATACAATGACGACAAAGGAAGAATGCCAAAGATATAATCCATAACTAAGTAAACATTTACAAATATAACACATACATGAAAAGCATTAATAAGAAACCATCCACGTACGAATATATGACATATATACATAATTACCACAAAAACTCAAAATGATAAACTTGATAATAACATATAAACTCAAGGGACATATATCAACAAATACAACGTATTGAATAACAATTGCCATGGATCAAAGGCCACACAAGGTATCACATTACATTTCATTATAATGTTCAAGAGTAACAATGATACAATAGTGTTCTCCAACATGAACATGATCCATACAACAAGATAGAATGATACAACTGAGCAGATGCATACAAGTTTCATAACTAGCTCCATGTTAGATATAACTCTGAAGTCGCCGCAAGTAACACCAATCCACACCTCACTATCCTTGACTGGGGACCCAATGGGGTGCTTAGCACATTCCACTTGACCACGTGAGTCCAAAGACCCACCCCTCGCGCTAAGGAGCTAGCAAGAAAGAGACCTCAACCAAGAATCATCCAAATAGGGAACCACAAGACTCAACGCCATACAAAAGTATCATAAAACTCAAGGATTACAATGACATAATCAACAACATTCATGAGTCAACATAATAATTTAAAGTCATAAATCTCATCACATTAAACAAAGCAATAACAAGTAAACAAGTAACCAAAGGATGATTAGGAAACATTTCCAAATCAAACTGAAATAATAAACAGAATACAATTCCAGAGGCAATAAAGAAACAAGGAAAATGGGTGTCTAGTGGAGAGTGTCATCGCATAGCTCTCATGGGTTATCCTGGCCCTTCCTCCAACTTGAGGCGCCGACGTCCATCTATGGATATCCTGGCCCTTCCTCCTACTTGAGGCGCCGACACCATAGGGTAGCTCATGCGGAGTCGATAACCTCTCATGAGGACGAGGTAATGACCTTGCCAACCACATCCTTCTCAACCTTCCATTAGTCTGCAAAAGCCCTAATGAAGACGAGGTAACCACAATTTTTAATCTTGTTATGTGATTGCTACCCATCCATCCTAAATTCATTAATTATGCTTTCACTTGATTAACAAACTCATTTGTGGGTTATCCTATGCACTTCCTCCTAACCGAGGCTCCGGCCCCCACGAAGAGCCACTGTCCCTAGAGACCCAACAAACATCAAAACCAAGGGATATACCATTCCAATTTGAACATAGAAACACAATATAAAAGCATGGAAGGCACTACCCATCTCGCTAACAAGTACATAATCAGAGTCTCACAAAGTTCTGTACAACCCTTTCAAAAATACTGATACCAATACCTTGCCACGCCAAGAGCACATAAAATGAGGAACATTGACCAACAATAAAATCAAGCCTCTGGAAGACTCTCAAAATGTTAACACAAGGGTTCCCTATGAAGAACGGGCAACAGTAAGATCTCAAGAAACTATTTTCAATTCACAATTTACAAAACAACAAGTGATGACATCACAACAAGATCTTCAACCCAAGCAAAAAAAAAAAAAAACATTATAATCAACTCAAGAACTATCAAGGCTCAAGCAGGCTCTCTCCAAAAAGGGAAATAACCAAAATCAACTAAAGATCAAGATCCACCATAACACTAACATCATGCCTAAAATTTCAGACATGGACTCAATACCCAATAAATGCCATAGTTTACAATGAAAACAACCCTTACAACATGACATCAATACTCCTTAGATCAGACCTCATTCCCACTTAGAAAATTAACCCAAATCAATTCCAACATGGGAGAAAAACACATAACTCTATACCCAAAATCACCTTACTTGATTCACACATTAATAAATACAAACAACAAGTTAACAATGTGACCATGAATTACATAGTTTTCCACACCAATCACACAATGACCATATAGCACAATAATTTACAACATTTATTTCAACAATTAATTGCGATGTCATTACACAACTTAACTCATCTAACTTTATTATTTAATTTCCAACTATCAATAATGAAGTAAAATAATTCACTTTAATAAATTACTCGATTCAACTAAATAAATAAATTTTCCCATGATATAAATTCTAAATTAGAGTTAAATTTTCTAAGGGTATGACCTAAATGAATTTATCCAACGAAAACTACAACTGGTCCAAAATCTCATTTCTATATCAAGTGGCATATACCTATTCCATACTAAGATAAAAAGTCAATATTAAAACAAAAATTACACATATAATGTACTAATAATCATACCACTCAATTCCAAAATCTCTAATCCTAGTGATATTCCCCAATTTTATTATAAATTATATCCTAATTCATTTAATTTGATCTAATCTGTAGAATATATCCATTTAACCATTGTTCATTACCTCAAAAGATATCCCAAAGTCAAAAGATATGAAAGACTATTCATTTTATTCAATGATGATATTTCATTTCCAAATCTTCCATTCAATGATGATATGAAAGACTATTCATTTTATTTCAACGATCTCTAAAAGTAACCCTAACAACTTTCCACTTTTACTAACACATTGAAGAAAAGAAAACAATAAACTACAAGAACAAATTAAAATCACCTTATAAGCTTCACTAAAACCTAATTATATTATAAGTCTCAAGAATATTACAAGAACCATTTTAGTAATTGGCTACTTTCCATTTCTATTCCTAATATCAATATAATTATCGCTAAAAGAAATATATATATATATATATATAAAGAAATTGGTCTTAAAAATATATATTCATTTCAAATTAAGCTCATGCATATATAATTACTTTCTAAATGAATGTGTATTTAACTAGTCTTAAAGAATAAATTAAATTACCTTAAAATCTGAAAAGTAACTTTTATACTAGAATTTTTTTAAAAATAAATAAATAAAAGGCAAACACATGTCATTTATAAATTTCCTAAATTTAAACCATGAAACTTCCTCACTGATAGCATTTATATTATTGTTATATAAAGAATCTATCACTTACCTATTAATTTTACCCTAGAAGCATTCTCTTTAACAAAGAGATTAAAAGCATCATCTAAAAAGGTGAAAACATTATCTTACCCATTCTTCCATACTTACAGTTAAGATGCACTTGTCCTTAAGGAAGGTTCGATGTTATTTAGGTTTTTATCTCCTAATCTTTAGGCTTAAAAGAGGGACTTTCTTTTCATAATGTTTAACATTTGAAGTGGTCACGTTGCAAAAGATTTAGGGAGGTTATTTAAATCTATACTCCCTACCATGATCAAGTGTGGCGACCCTATAACCGATTGCTGATGAATTCATGGAGGTTATTTATACTGTGACAATATTTTGTTTTTAAGTGTTGCAGTTGTGGTGGATTGTTAACAACATCAAGCAGATTATTTAAACCTTAAAACTTATTCTAGACAGCGATCTGTTTGCCAGAATGCCAAAGACGAATGTTTTGACTGCAGGGTACGCACAAATGCTACATCATGGGTAGAATTTAGAAAACTTTCAAATAAGATACGATTAGCAGGTGCGAGGAAAATCACGAAGCATCGACCAATTCAAAGCTTTAATTGCATGAAACTTAATAAGGTAATAACTGGAATCAAGAACTTCCCTTAAGGCAAGAAATAATGTATGGACATTAAAGCTAAAATCAGTAAAAGGGTTGATAAGTTTCACAAGTAAATCAAATACCCATCAATCTAACTGTTAAGAATTTCGAGGATAAGGCAGGTTCATCAATTTTTTACACACAAATCTTCAAGAACACATAATGACTGATGAACATCTGAGACACATAACAAAATATAGACGTCGATATAAGATAGAATCATTCCATGTATGAAATCGCAATCAATGGAAATCGGCTACTCCAAGTCACGGCAAGCATAAAATAGAGAGTACCAATTTTATCCCCACAACAAAATCAAGAGGCACAAGAAATTAGATACTACAGAACGCAAAAAAGGCGAAGACATAAATAATAAATAAGACATGTGTTGTGAATTAAGATACGCCAAACAATAGTGCATTTGGAAGTGCTAAGGGAAATTACTATCGAAAGAACTACATGCAGAAATCAATCATAAAAAGAACACACGAGCCAGGTAAGAATACTACGAAGGCTTCAAAAGGCGCAAGAGAATAAAGTTAAGATCTGACCTTAATCGAATTCCCATGAGTTACATACTTCATAGTGATGATGATCGCCAAGTTTCCACAGTCCACGAGATTCAAAGCTTCCATCCTTTTCCCTAAAAAAAAACAGACTATATTCTTTTATGAACTAACTTGCAGAGCCCCCCGAGCATCCATGCATCCTAAAAAAAGAGATTTTGTTTTCTTTTCCAGACCCCCATAAAACAAGTTTCCTAAAACAACCACCTCCTTCCACTTCCGTTCACAAGATTATCTCCTTGTTTCTTTTAATTCACTTTTATTAAAATAATTGTTTCTCCAATTTTGACAAGTTTCCATTTAAAATTCCGTTTGAAATCTTGCATGGCTTGCTTTTTATCTTTTCTTTTCTTTTATTACTTTCTTTCCAGCTTTTCTTGTTTTAAAACACTTCAGTTTGAAAATCTTATCATTTTTTATCTATTATCGCTTTGTTTTAATTGCAGTTTCAAAACTTATCTTCTCAAAATGATAAATTACCAAATAAAATATAATTCCGAACAAAAATTTTATCTAAATAATTTAATCTTACTATTTATTAGTAACTTTTTTTATTATATTACTGTTTTAATTTTAATTTTATTTAAAATTACCTCCTTTAATTAATTAATTGCACAAGGCCCTATAAAGTATTCAATAGCACAATACACAATAATACATCAATGGGCACTTACTCAAAAACACTTTTAACAAACTAAAACAACATGACCGCTCAACAAACAACTTCCTTGTGCTTCAAGGATGATCGAAACGGAGGGTCGCTACAACAAATTTGAAGGTGAATTTGTCTCCTTAAAACCTTTGAATTCTTGATTATGGAATTATTTTGGTTTCCAAAGAGCGACGATAATATTTCTTTCTTGTAAATTAAATTTCTTCTTTCATACATTGCCATGGCCACTTGAGTGGATGCATTTAGCTTCCAAGTATAGTTTCAATTTATAGTGAGTTTGAATTCATTCTTTCAAATTTTGAAAAGTCCAATTTTGAGCTATGATTATGGTAAAAAAATTATAAATTAAGGAAATGTGAATTTTACTTGAAAATAATGATATTGTTCAAATTTGGAACCAAAGGGTGTTCTTTGATTTTGGAGATCTTCCTTAATTAAAAAGTTAAAAAAAAAAATCAAGGTTCATCAATGGTGAATTTGGGGATTTTATGACTTTTTTGCATTGAGAAACAAATAGAAATTCTCAAATTGTGAATGCATATGAATAAATTGGGATGAGAGATAAAATGTCTCCTTAATATTTCCCATTTAGAATATTTTGAGACTATTTCCAAAATTGATCTGTTTTTCTTATAGTGATTTTTTTATCATGCTCAAATAGTGATTTGGCATGAGGAACCTAAGATTTGAGGTATAGAGTGTAGGAAAGTAGTGTATGTCAACCTTGTTCCAAATCTAAAAGTGATTCCAAGGCTAAAATAAGTCGAGAGTTATTAATCAAGTGATAATTAAACTTCATTAGGTAAATAAAATGAACCAAATGTTAATTTAGTGACATACCTAGAACACTTGTAAAAGCTCAATATGGGTGTCAAGGACATGCCACCTTTTTGGAATTGTTGGATGCTGATTGGGTACTCTTGTGGGGTGATTGAGATGCATAGCAAATCCCACATATTTGTAGAGCTATTGTGATGACAAAACTTGTCTAGCCTTTAGGATCCTCATCCTTACTGTTGTTGGATTTTGTATCCAATGTGAGACTTGAATCTTGCCATGCATGTGTGTGATTGGTTGAGATCTTGGTTGCCTGTGTTCATACCTAGGTTGTATGCTTAATTGTTAACATGTGTATGCTATAGGATGTGGTTCATCTCTTATGCATGTTTGTTGATGATGTTTCCCCTTTGGGCATGTTTATCCCATGATGGTTAATTATACCTATTTGGCATGTGTATACAATGATGGTTAATCATACTTGTTGGCATGTGTATGCTTTGATGATTATTCATAATGTTTGGGGTGTGTGAGCCATATTCCCTTTGTTTTGTGTGTGTACTTTTTCCCAAGTGACTATCTCCTATCATGGTGGGGTGAACCTATGGGTACCATATGGTTGGGTGGCACTCGACCACCATTGGGGACTAGTGGATCCATCAAAGTAATACAAGATCTTGTGCAAGACAGAAAAAGCTTCATTTTCCTTATTGATTATTTCATTTGTAACAACATTGTAAATATATAATTCACGAAATTTGAGTTCTCATGTAATTGTATCATTCATATTGGAAACTCCTTTTAGATAGTTGTAAACCACCCACATAAGTGATAACAAAGCTATCATTATTTTTATAGCATCTCAACATTAGTGTCAAATACACAAGCCATTTCATATGCTTCTCATCATTTTGGATATGTTAACAAATAAATTGAGTATTTTGATTTTGGAATAAAATGAACTTAATGTGTTGGAAAATATTCAATTTTGCTATCTTTGGAATGTTAGATAGATTTATCCCTCTATTCTTTTGGTTATGTATGCGAGCTCGTTGTAGGGTGGTGTCATTTTGTTGTTTTGGTTTCTCCTTGTGAAGGGAGACAAAGTAGGGTGTTTTGGGAGCATTTCCCTTCCTCCCTCATGTCTTTGGATTTGTTTTAGAGTCCTTTGTACACTTTCTATCCTTTGGGAAATGTCCCTTTCATTACATACATTTTGAAGATTGAGTTTGATCTCCTAAATTTCCACCTTGGTCTTTTAATCATGTGTAAGTGTTTTTGGGGTGTGTTTTGAGTTGAATTGTATTTTTGTTTGTCTAAGGTGTCATCCCTAAGTATGAGCCTTGGAAACGATCATTTTTTCAATATTTGGTCGAGACTACAGTACAAAAGTAGACTCTAGTGCTATAAATAGACTCTAGTCCTAGAACTAGACTCTAGCACTAAAAGTGGACATTGAAGGAGTTGGGCGCTAGTGTCCTATCTGGTGCTAGTGTCCTTCCTGGGCATTTTAGGCCCCTAGCACCTTGGACAACATACATTTCCAATCATTTCCCAAGGAAACATTGTATGCAAAAGTTGTTTCTCTTGGTCTTGTGAGTCTTCCATAACATCACCTTGTTGACAAAAAAGTGTCATAATCTAGAATTAATTCTCTTTTATATTGGAATGTGTGCCTTTGAATGAAAATGACTAGTTGTCATTCTAATTGGGGAGGGCTTGTACCTCATAGTGAAGTAGCCTCTTGCATAGGTTTGCCCCTTATGTTTGGGTGTCCTTGATTGGGATATTTTATCACATTTGCATTGGTAAGCATGCCATGTGCTTAGGAAGTCAATGTTCATTCTAACTAGTTGAGGTATGGTATCTCCTAGTTGTCCCACCTCTTTCATAGGTTTCCCTTGGTGTTGTGAGTGTCATTGGTTGTGTTTAGGGAGTGGATTCAAGGTAGATGATTCCCTCATCCTACCCTTGTATTGTGCTCATGAGAGCATGTAATCATGGATTAGGCCCTAATCATCCTCATGGTAAAACACCACTCTCCTTTTCACATGATTTGTACATCTTATGTTTGTGCCACCTTTCTTGAAGCAATGGTGGTGTTTTCTTGTGTTCTATTATGCTTGATAGATAAAAGTATAGAGTTGTGTCACACTTTTATAAAAGAAACAACCAACACTAATCCAACTTTTAAAATTGAATCATTAAAAAGTGGCATATGTTTTGAATTTTGAAATTATGTAAACTAATAAAATGCGTATTTTTTAGTATATTTTATGTTTGTATTTTTAAAAAAAAATTAAAATAGTTTTTTTTTATAAATTGACACTATAATTTACTTGGTGATAAAATACTAAAAAATGAAGTTACATAAGATGCCAATCTTTATATAGTAAAATTTATTTTATTTTTTTCATTTTTTGTGTGTATTTATAACTGTTTTTTAGACTGCAAGAATCAGGTAGCCCCACTATAAACTGTAGTGCGCCTGGTAAACTTTTTTCACATGATGATGATGTTGGTGTGACACCCTCTGGTACCACAATGATGGAGGGGAAACTAGACCTCGTGACCTCTTGCCTGCAACATGATGTTTTAGCCAATCGAGCTAGGCCCTCCACTCGTGTGTATTTATAACTTGAACCTTTAGTGCATAGATATATTTTTTCCAATTTTGATAAATATATATTTTTAAATAAATATTAAAATGTGTGTATTAAAACACATTTGTTTCCACTCGACATCAACTTTCATATTAAATATTTATCTAAAATAGAAAAAAAATTATACAATCTTGATATAGATTCTTTTATCTAGTGCATGATATTTTTTTCAATTTTTTAAATAAGTTTTAGTATTTTTTTTGACATGGTAATCAACCTAATATTTTGTGTTGATAACCTACTTTTAGTAAAAATAAAAAATAAAATATAAATAATAATTAAACTATTAATTTTTTTATTTTTTTTAAAACTACACTTATGGATCTACTAAAGGGTATTTTTATATATTTTTTAAAATGTTATTTACATGAGTAGGAGTTGTTGAAATATCAAAATTTACAAATAATTTGATTTTTTGGTAAATTGGCCTTAAAGTGATGCTACATATGCATTTATCCAAAAAAATAGTTGGAAAAGTTGTGAAAATATCTAACTTATCTAGAATAAGTCTTACTAGATTATATGTTTGACCGAAATTGATTTTTAGTTAGAAATACTTAAATTCACTTGTGTTGATAAATTGGCTGAAATTGTGACAACTTTTAACTTTTACCCTGGCATGACACTTTATGTGCACATTAATGTGCAATGTGACATGTCAATTTCATATCTTAAATAGTGGAGTCCTCCATGTGTTATTCTTTATAAAATAAATTGTTTACTTGGCTAATGTCTTGGGTGGGAGGCTTGGGTCATTACATTCAGGACATTCAATATGAGAAAGCATTACTATTTTGCAAAAAATGTTCAAAATTTGGACATATAAACAACTTAGGCCCAATCTTGCCTAAGGATCTAATGGACCCTAAAATTAACGGGATTCAACAAAAAGGAAAAGGAAATGATCAAACTCAAAAGGAGGATTTTCCCATAGAGTCTGTATTGTTGGAGCAAAAATTTGTCCTATATTGACAAGACTTAGACAATGAGGGTCTTGGTGGAAAGGAAAACAATGCACCTTGGAGATTTCCTCCAAGAAACCCAAGAAATGAAGATAATATCTTGGAACATAAGAGGGCTTAATAGCTCTCATAAATAGACTATTCTTAGGAATAGATTGGAGGAGATCAACCTTGACATTCTACTACTTCAAGAAATCAAAATGTGCCAAAACTCTTTTACGAAGGCAAGCAACAATATCTAACCCTATGTGAAATTCCAGATCATGTCCACAAATGGAGTATATGAAGGAATTACCATAATGTGAAAGCCATCATAACTAGAAGGTAATTTTATTTCCATGAACATTTTTTTTTAATGTACATTTCTATCCCAAAGTCAATAGGATTTCATAGATTTTGACTAATACCTATGCTCCTAACTCTTAATCACATACAAGGTATTTTTGGGAATGATCTAATTAGTTTTAAAGAAGAAATAGGAAATTGGCACTGGATGGTTACAATTATTCAACAATTGATGCAAACCAATTTTGCTTCAACATATTTTCGTTAAAAAGAAGAGGAATTACTGAGCCAACTAAATAATATTTGTGTGATAGAGAATATTTTTTGAAACAAAAATCAAGAGTGCAATTACTCAAATCTCAAGATAAAAATACTAGATTCTTCCACCAATCCACACTCAAGCAAAAAAGGAACATCTAAATAATAGAGTTGATTAAAGATGGGATCAGGATTTCTAATGAGGAAGAAATCTAGTAGGAAGGTACAAAGTACTTCCAATCTTTACTTAATATTATTTCTATCACTATGTCCAAGGAGGGAAATTTACTTGAGACTATTGTGTGAACTATATCCCCCAAGAACTTGGAAAGCAAGGGAAAGAGAGAGTTGGAAGAAGTTATTACTACTATTTTTTCTTTAAACCCTCACAATTCCCTAGGCCTATGGTTTTCCTCTTACCTTGTTTCAAATGTTTTGGGACATAATTGGTCTTGATGTATTAATGACAACTCAAGAATTCTTTGAAAGCAAAAGCTTATTGTGAGAGATCAACAATACTATTTTGGTGCTAATTCCTAAGAAGGTGGGGAAACATACCCTCAATGACTTCAAGCCTAAGAAGCTTCCACAACACCATCTATGAAATTTTCTCCAAATTACCAATCCTAAGAATACACCCCTTCTTGGATATGGTTATCCACAAAAATCAAGATGGATTTGTGCTAAGTAGAAAAATCCTAGACATTGTTATCACTGTCCATGAATTTTTTCCACTCAACGAATAAGAGTAGAAAGGAAAGCATGGCTCTCTTAAGCTCGATATCTCAAAGAATGATGACAAGGTCTCTTGGGATTTCATGCTCAAAGTTCTAGAGAAATTTGGGTTCCAAGGAAAGACTCTAAGGCTAATGACATGTTTCACCACTACCATGTATTTGGTCATTATTGATGGCTTCCTAAATAGTCATTTTTCTTTTAAAGGAAGATTAATTAAGGGGATCCTCTTTCCCCTTACCTCTCCATTGTGCTTGTTAAAGTGCTTGAAATAAACATCCTAAAAAATATCACCAATGGGAACTTGAATGGATTCAAACTAGCCTTTACCATTAATCCATCTTCTCACAAATTGTTTGTGGATGACACCATTTTGCTCGGAAGGGAAACTATTGCTGAAGGTAAATATTAGAGGAGAATTCTTCTAGACTATGTTGTTGTCTGTGAATAGAAAATTAATCTTAACAAAAGCAACCACTTCTTTTTCAATGTAGGCCACTCTTTACAAACATAGATAGTTTATATTCTTGGTTGCCATATCAATAATTTGCCTGCTATGTATCTCGAAATGCCTTGAAGCTTAAGAAGAATCAATAATGGGATATGGAACAATGTATTAGAAAGGATTCAAAAGAAACTCGAGGTTTGAAAGGGAATGTATTCAACCATGTGTGAAAAGTTCAACTCATTAAGAGCTCACTCTAGATTATCCCTATTTACTTGTCTCTTTTTAAAATTCTAAGGTTCTTAGTTGTTAAGGTGGAATAAATCCGGAGAAGATTTCTTTGGTTTGGGACGGAAGACAAACATAGAACTTGCCCATATGACTTGGGATCAAATTTGTTGTCCCAAGTGTCACGGGGTTCCAGGGTTGAGGAAGGTCACAGATATGAACAATGCCCTCCGACTAAAGTTGGTTGGAAATTCATGATGAGCAACTCTGAATGGAATAGAATTATGTAGGCTAAATACTTATAATATCAAGGTACTCTCTTTTATCCACAGGAGCTATATCCTAATCAAATCAACCATTTGGAATAATATATCTAAGTCCATAAAGCTGCTCAACAAGGGACTCAATGGAATGTTAGCAACGGGGAGACAATCCACTTTTGGCAAGACCCATGGATTCTTGCTTCCCCTCTAGCCTCTTGCCTCCCTTGTGCTCGAATAAAAGATCTCATGATTGATAGTACGGTTGCCTTGTTGCTAACCATTGTTCTAATGATAGAGGCACTTATGATTGGAAGATCCCCAAAGATGCAACTGATATTGCTGATGTAGCAGCCCTAAATGATCTAAAACATAAGATCAGTTCTTGTAGATTCAACTTGTTTCCTACAATGGATACTCTAATATGGACTTTTGATCCTAATAATAACAATATTAGTTTTTGTTACAGTATAAATTTGCTCAAATGAAATTTGTAACATTCGCCAAGATTGTCTTTTCATCCTTATGCAGATGTATCCAAGCACCTTTGGCAAAACCCCCGGAAAGGAAAAGAAAATGAATGGAGATGAAGATCGGCTTCAAATTATTGCATAAAAGACTAATAATGGGGATTTGTGTAATAAATAATTGGCCAGGTATTTGTTTGAGCCACAGAATATAGAACTTGCTCCTTGGTTTACCAAGTTCCCTAAAGCGTTGAGTTGACGTTTCTGCCAAGAGCACCAACAACTAAAAAAGACAAAGATGCATGGATTGGATTTAATACACACACACACACCTACATATATCCAGCTTCATTTAATACCTCATTGGCACGGTTTACTGGTAAGCTAAGCTGATCGAACGTACCATAACTTATAGCTACAATAAGTTACTCAAGCTAATCCAAAAAATATATTAAGTAATTCAAGCTGATCCAGTAAGTTATAAACTTTACAGGACTTAACAAGCTAACCAACAAGTTATCAGGCAATATATTAGTTTTTAGGTCACGAGTATTCTAGCTCGAACATGTCCCTGAGATATATCGTTTTTTTTGGTTAGCTTGAATAAGTTATCAAATATTTATTACTTTTTCGATTATCTTGAATAGTTTATATTGTTTCTGGAAAACAATTGAATTTAAAGAATGTTATGTCACATATTAGCAGGTTGAACCAATTGCAGTTCAAAATTGCGTCTTGAATAGTGTTAATGATAAACAAAAGCCTTAGAGATACAGATCAGTGTGGCTTGATCCTCTTATAGAATTTGGCAACCCAAGGAGCAAGTTCTGTATTCTGTGGTTCTCTTTTTTGAGTACGGTAGTAATCAGACCAGTAGCTGGGTAGCAATTCATTATACAAACCCCCGTTCTCAGAGTCGTATATACAAAATGGTAACCAATCTTCACCTCCATTCATTCTTCTCTTCCTTTCTCGGGGATATGCCAAAGGTGCTTGGATATATCTGCGAAAGGATGAAAAGGTAATCACTACAAAATTTAAAATTTCCGTTTGAGCAACTTACAATGCAACAAAAACTAAGATGTTACCTGATCCCATCCAACACGCAGTCCCAGCAGAAATGAGTGTGTCCAAAAACATGGCAAGCTGATTGGTTTCCATTACGTCCATGTATCTTTCTCACCCAGGCCTCTAGAAAATCCGAACCAATGACCTTTGGAAGATTTGGGTAGAACAACATTCTTTTCTCTGGGCAAAGTTCTGGCCTGTATCCATCCCTCTATTAAATTCTGTGAAATAAGCTTTTATTTAATAAATTCTAGTAACAGAAATTGCTTGAGAAACTTTACAGCAAATTATTGTTGAAAGGTCATCTATCCAAAGTTCGCAATCGGATCAAAACTGATTTTAACTGCTGAGTTATATGGAAGCATTCAGCTAGCTCCCTGATGATAAGAGCCAGAAATTTACAGTTTTAGATGAAATGATATGTTCAGCTCATTTTCCGATTAAGCCTGCAAATTTTGATCTGTAAATTTTAGTGTATTTGTTGGGATATGCTAAGCAGATGCTTCAGATAAATAGACCATAAATATTGGCCGAGTTTCCACTAAATAGAAGTTCTAGGCACCAAACATCTTGCTCGGTCCTAAGAATAGATCAAACATTCACTGAGTGCTTGCAAGTTGTTTTTGCAGCCAAGTAAATACCCCACTTGCCTAGTCATGTTTGTTGCTTTCTTTTTTGGCAAGTTTTACCAAGAATAGCCTAAGTATAGTATATTTTTTGCTTAGCCACCGAGTCCAAGTAAAAATTAGATTTGCCAAGTTTAGCTAAGTCACGAGTTTTTGAACTATGATCCTAAGAATATGCCCTTAAAGAAATCTAGAATTTCTACCTGCTAAAAATCTATCAATCAAAAGAAAGCTATCTAAACACTAAATTCTATTAAGGCATATATATTAAGGAAAAATACAACATGTCACTATGGCAGTGACTGGGTTCATTTAAGTTTTGGTGGCCTCCCTTTACAACACAAATTTTAGCATATAATCATTGCTGTGATAAGTGGCTATAAGCATTTACTAAACAAGAAATGGATGCAGATTGCCAAATTAAAAGTGCAGAAGTTACAGAATATGTCGAAAGATAAATAGAACACAAAAGGAAATATTCTGTCATCTCCTCCATAAATTTAAATATTCTAGTAGGTGGAGAATCAACATCAAGAAAATTTATCATGGACTGCTTTCATCAAGAATTAATTTTAAATTACATCTATGAAAGTTGAGTGGAAGATTAAATGATCAATTTTGGTAGTTTCAAAAAAAGTAGTAATCGTCCCTAAATACAATTGGTTCTTGTTGATAAGGAATCAACCTATCCTATGCGTTAATGACATGATCATGTAAGGGATTCAAGAGATTCATGTTGAACTATGAGTAATAATGGAGCGAGGTTTAATTGAGATCTCAATGCCCTTGGATGGAAGTACTTTAGGAAGAGTTTGTGAAATTAGGAGCTCAGATGGGTTTCCCTGCATACTGTTAAGCGTTATCAATTGTTGGGAATCATTTAAAGGAACCCTATTGGGGTATGAAATAGTATTCTAGGAATTTGGAATTTGATTATTAATCAATTAAATTTGTAAGTTGTGGCTTTGTTTTGGGATGGGTATTGGCAAATAGTGACCTATTACACTATTTGGTCTTAAACCCTTTTATGGTTTTCCTCCTATAGTATTCCATCTATTTCACTTCTAAGAGGAAAGCTGCTTGAGTGGTTAAGAAAACTTGGTTATAGGAACCTATGTTTATATTCCTCGAGAGAATAAGGAGAGGAAAACCACATGGGACTTCAATCTTGTTTGGAAGTGGGTATGTAGGTAGTCCTTGGGCAAAGAATGCCCCTATGACCCAAGTCCATAGAGGAAGGGTTTAAGGAATAGCTTCAAGGTTTGGGGTTGTTCTTAAACTTGACCAACCTTCCCTCTTCCATATGCTTTGAATTGAAGCTGAAACTGTATCAAATGATTGTGAACTCACCAATCCAATTAATATGTCCTCACTATATAGGTCTAAGCCAATAAAAAGGCAATCCATCATCATTAAGCTTATCTACTCTAAGGTTTGTGGTGTTTGGGGTTTCCATAATCACTCCAATCTTGGATGAACTTTTAGATTCATTGTCTTAATGGTTTGTCTCATTTGTGAATATATGATAATTAGAGCTTTGTTGTAATGTCCCCTTCTTGCACCTAGTTCAGTATGAGCTTTCCATTAGCCTATTCCCAGGTTGCCGTAGGCTAAGCGGATATGGTTAGGGGATGTTGGTCTTGTAGTGTGCCTTGTGTGGAGGTTTTTTGAGTTTTCCGATAGAGTTGCTATTTTTAGTAACTGACTGTTTTTAGTAAGTTCCAATTGGGATTCGATTGGATCGATTGGGAGAATTGACTCACTATTTTTAGCAAATGAGTATTTGTGTAAGTGCTATTTATAGCACTTGGTCATGGCTTCTATCTCCTTTTAGTTCAATGTGCAGTGCTTTCCAATTATGGCCTTGGTGAATACTAATAGTTGTCGGATTGATATTTGATTTATGTCACTTAAGTTCTCTTTTATAAAATTACTTTATAACTTAAGTGAGGGTGGTGTGTTCATGAAAAATGTTCCCTTATTCCAACACCTAGGAAAGTGGTCACTTCAAGTTGTTTTTAAAAGGGAAGATAGACTTCCTAAGTTGGACGCCAAGATTGAAGGAGAGATAAAGTGGTTTTTAAAATAAAATTTGTGTTGTGAGCTCAAAAAAGGGTGTCAAACCTCTTGGGGATAATTTCATGTTATTTCATAAAGTGAAATGAGAGGGAAAAATATTTAAATTCAAATGCAAGTTGCCCTAACTCTTTCCTCACTTTATAAATATGAGTTTGAGCTCTCTTTTGGATATAGATGTTTTGACAACTTAAGGAGATGTTGTTGGAATGAGCTCAGGGAGTTCTTATTTGTTGGTTGAGGATGAAAACCCTCTTCTTGGTTGTTGGTTTCAGTGGTGAAACATGTAATGTCCCCATTTTCGATGTCCTATTTTGGATTAGTTTGGTTCTGACACACTTACTATTTTTAGTAAGTG
>VDFB02279794.1:0-105223 GCA_007258455.2 Sequoia sempervirens | reverse complement strand
TTATCAAGTAGAGAATAGCCTCATGCCATTCATCAACTACCACTAAAGTTGTACTCTAATGGTGGTGTAGTGAGTTTCTGATCTGACATGTTTTATGATAATTTGAATGGCTTATTTTTACAAAATGGGGCCTCAATAATTTTAGTTTGTCTAAACATAAATGGGGCCTCAATATTTTATTCTTCTAAAATGTGTCTTGTAGGGACCTATCAACCTCCAAAAATTCCCATATAATCTTCATCACTTATTACCTAGCAAGTAAAGCATCAAATATTTTCCCCTCTGACTCAAAGGGCTACAAGCGATTAAAAACTAAGCCACCAATCTTGCTCTTTTGTCCAAAAAATCAGCAACAATGGGCAACTTTATTTCTGGCTGCTTGCTCTCGTATGGTTCTCCCCAAGCTTTTTCTAAAGATGGGATGGCCTACAAGGCCGCCTTCTTAGATCTTTTGAGCTCAGATACTGATTGTCAGTTTTTGCAGGTTCCAATAGCTTGGTAGCCAGATTTTGCTTCTTTTTGTGTCCCCCATCAACTTGTTTGTGAAGCAAGAACTACAAGCCTCTATGGAACCATAGTTCTTCCTTCACAGGTAACCATTGAACATCAATCATCGAGTGTCATTGCCGTGAAGCTATTTAAGTCCCTACTCTTATGATCAGTAATTTAGCATACAAAATTGGTGTTTGATAAGTTCATTTAGAATATTATCTGCAAAAATTATTTATCATCCACATCAATTTCAATAGACTCTACAATGTGAGAGATAGTTTCCACAGTCTATGGTAGTGAGCAGATGAGGGCTTCTGGATTTAACTGTGTAGTAGTTTTCAATTTCTATAGACTCTTCAATGTTTGAGCCAGGATGACCGGCACATATGTGTTTCCTTGACAGAAAGCAGCCTAAGAGGCTGATGGCACATAAATTTCTCAACTAATTGGTTAAACCTTTTAAAAGAAAACAAATTTTGAGTAGGAAAATGAACAATCCTACTTAGAAAAAATGACATGGTGTTATCACACAGTCAACAGAAAATAACAAGGTTGTTACAACAAACCAATGAATGTTTGTTTGTCATTTGAGAATCGTACATATTGATCTTGAAACATAAACAAGAAAAGGACCTTTTGACAAGTTTCTAGTACCCAAGATTTTCAAGCCATGAATTTCCCAACTATCCCAATCACAAGGGACATTCTCGTTCAAGCCATACCCATCTACTCCAGTTTCTTGCATTTAACAAAAATATTTTTGAATTATGAAAAGACTTTCTCGTTCCTTTTTTGGTTTTACAGCTGCTTGCTCCATTTCTTCCAATTCAAATGAGCCCAACGATAGCAAAGAACTGTCAACATCAACAATTAATAGATCACACCATACAAAGATGATAAAAGCAAATTGTGCGGTTCATACACTTGGCTGTGTCCTACAGACCTCTTTGATCTAAAGAACATCAAAAGTTACATAGTTTAACATATATCTATATATGTGTTGTTTTTAGGTCACTACCAAGCAAGACACGAAGTTGGTGTATTAACCTTGTGCAAACCCACAAGAGAATTATTTTTATTTTGCATTTACCTTCCATATTGTCAAATGACTAGAACTTGTGCCTCATCCGTAGACAACTTCACACTGAGGCCCTATAAACATATACATACATACACACAATTTGCAAATGTCTCTGTTTAACTTGCCAGATGTGGTGTAACAGGAATCTTTATGCATTTATAATTTTATGGCCCAGGGAAAGTTTTTAAGAACAGAATTTTTTTCAAGTATTGAGTGGTAGGTGAATAATGAATATTTTCATTTCCAAAAGGCATAGAACTTTCTGCTAACACATGTATATCTTCTCAAATCTAACAATATTATGTAAAAAATTTAGGGGAACTTGGTAAATGGTTTCTCAGATTTTTGCTAATTAGCAAACCTGATTTCTTCAGATTTTATGAAAATATAGCTAACTGACAGATAATAGCTTACAAAAAATATTCCGAGTTTTAACTAACACCGGAGTGCTATATAATTATGGAAAATACAAACCCATATGAGAGCCTCAACCAGGCCCACAATACTTTCAATAATGTACACCTGATGTAAGGTTTATTTGTTTTATTGCTTCAAAAAAAATTGCAAAGATATTTAAACTTCACTACTGGAACAGATAGCAATAGAAGCCGTCTATAGCATGTACTATTGTCATTTAAATTTCATTTAATACCATTTAATACCATTCATGGCCATCCCAATCTTTCCATACCACTCATATTTTTTTAAAATCCAATGCAAATGCAGATTTGTACTTGCTACGTTCTATGTATTCATAGAGGACTAACTAATTTACACTGTAAAACCAAGGACTGAGCTGGCCTTCCAAAATACCTTAATTCCATGGTAAAATTACTGCTGGAATCGGTATAAACCAAAACTCAGGGTAGAAACTTTCTTTTTAGAAAACAGAACAATCTAAAAAATAGCCAGTACAGATTGAAAAAAATAGAGAAGATAGCACACTGTACATAATGCTTTAAAAAAAATAAACTGCCGAGCAATAATTGGTGCCATTTCAGAATGGCATATACAATCAAATAATAACTAGACATATCCTCTGCAACTATGAAGAGGAAAAAAGAATGCCTGGAAAAAGAGAAAAAACAGCACAGAGAGAAGAAGAAGAAGAAGTTCTCATGTAAATCGAGACACAAATATAAAATCTCCAGAAGTTGCCGAATCTAGCTGTACCTGGGGTGTGTTAGAAATATTACTCATCTGTTCAACTCAACTGCTATCCCCTCCCATGCAGACTCTAAAAAATCCAAACTTTAACAGCATCTTTCCATGCTCAAAGATCTTCCCTGTACAGATGTAGTTTACAGGCCATCTTTAAAGAATTGAACATTTTTTACACCCTTTAAGAACAATGAAGGTGGCAATACCTGCTTATCTGAGGTTTATAAGAAACTGTCTGTTCTTTGATTTGGGCAGGGAGTATCTACAAAAGTTTACCTAACGTCCTTTAAGAGGCTGACCTCGAAAATTAGTACGAAGTTCACCAGAACTTCTTTCACTTGTTTCATTACGGGAATGAGAAATGTTTATAGGGCGTGTCTCAGATTCACTGCTTGGGTACTCACTTCCAGAAGCAGATTCAAAGTCTGTCTTCAAATGCCTAGAGTGCTTAGCCTCTACTTCTTTGCTCTTGTGACATTCACTGCTAGAGGTAGAACGATTCATGTCATATTCACTACTGACTCCACTAAAATCACTACCAACATCCTGGCTGCCAAATGCCATCCTCCGAAATCGCCTGATGTCTGCAGAATACTGTGCAGAATTATACATGGTACTCTGACCGGGTTTCACTCCATTATTCAGATCTGCCATGGCAGCATCACTCTCCAATGCCCGCACCACCTACGGAAAATGAACAACAATACATTTATATTATGGCAAGGTGTGAAATTGCACACAACAAACTGAAAATCACAAATTGATTACACACCTGTCCCATTCGAGGTCTCCTTTGAGCTGAGTGGCGTACACATGCTGCTGCTGCCTCAATCATCCGAAACATTTCACCCTGATCAAAGTTGTTCTCAAGCCTTGGGTCAACCAATGCTTCAAATTTCCCTTCTTCAAGGGCGTGACTAAGTAACGGTCGAGCCTGCCAAAATCAAATCTCAATAATATAAAAGAGGCAGGGGCCATCAAATACTGCAATGATGTTAAATATCATAGGCAAATAGCAACAACTCAAGTTGCAAAAGTAAAAATTTTGCAATAATATTGAAAAGAAAAAGGATAAAACAACAGTAGAAAACAACAAGGTGGCCAAAGGAACAACCGAAACTTAATAGCAAGATGTAGACTGCCAATGGCCAAGCTAGTCCCATTCCAGAAACTCCAATGTAAGGGTAGTTTCTTATTCTTGTGTAACTATACAGTAATAAAGTTATAAAATAGTATGGTACTATATTTTCTTGATGAAATGTTTTTCATACTTCTAGCATTATAATCTTTCAGCTTTCTTCTTGAGTCTTCTCTTTCTCCTTGTACTCTGTCGATTTTTCTTTAATACCATTCCAAAGAATCCAACTTATGAGCCATTTCTTAATCATGTCTACATATATGGAAATGAATTGATAATATGGTTTTCTGATTTTTATTGAAATGCCTTTCATACTTAAAGATTAAGATCTGATATCTTCTTTCTTTTCCTGTTTCTTCTGCTTACATTAATTTCTGCTTCTTTCATGAATCAGTATCTTCATATTTCTTCCTTGTGCTGTGCTAGTTTTCTTTAATCCCATTCTAGAGACTCTGATTGAAGTGCCACTTCTTATTCCTGAATGGATATATGACAAAGAGTAATAAAATATTATGGTTTTATTTTTTTCCTATTAAATTGGCTGTTACCCTTTTTAAATTATAATCCAATTTCTGCTTTCATGCCCTGTCCTTTCTGCGTGCATTATTTCCCTCTTCCTTCATGGATCACCGTCCTTTTCTTCTTTGTATTGTTTTGGTCTTCCATACCACCATCTCTTTCTCTTCCATAACCTTTTTATATGCATTTTTTTTTATCTTCTTCACCCTCTATATTATTTCAAGCTGGGTTAAGTGCCATCTGCCATGCTAGCATCAGGCTTAATTCCAAAATACCTACCATAAATCTTAAAGAGCTAAGACAAAGTAGCATTCAAAGCACTTGTTCTTGACCGGTCAGAGGTTACATAACATCATAAACCTTGAAATTTGCTTTCCTTAGACTGTTACTGAACTGCAATTATGAAACCAACATCCACCTTTTATACTGGAAAAAATCATACACTGGAAATTGGCACCGGAAGAGACAAGACACATGAAAGATATGCAATGATTAAATCATAATCACGATCAAGATCAAGGATCATCAAAGTTACGATAAACCCAAAATTTTATGATTTCATTTGGTCTATAATAAATGACTCGCCTAAAATACATCCTCTCTTCTGAAAGCAGGGTGTCACACATCATTATTCAGTTGGTCTTGTTGGTAACAACAAATACTAATGATTAAAAAATATATATTTGATTCAAGTCATAGTGAATTGAATTATTTTGAGAAGGAAATATCACACAGATCAACCATCTTGCAAAACTTTATACAATAGTTAGATTTGTCTTCAATGCAACATACAAATCAGGTCAATAATGTCACAGGAAACACATACCCATTCAACCAAGCTCTCATCCCCAAGAGGCTGTGATGTATCAACAGGTTTCCTTCCAGTAACTAACTCCAACAACACAACACCAAATGAGAATACATCAGATCTTTGAGTGAGCTTTCCACTTGATGCATATTCTGGAGCCATATACCTGAAGTATTCAAATGACTTGTCAGATAAACTAAAACTTCACAAGGCAGCATCCAAGCATTCTAAGTTCCCCACTCAAATGCAAGATCAATACAAGAAAAATAATATAATTGGCAGCATCTGCAGCTTACCCAAAGGTTCCCATGACACGTGTTGTGACATGAGTATGAGCATCTAATGCTAATTTTGCCAGTCCAAAATCTGACACCTGTAAAAATGAAAATGACATCATAAACAAGAAAATCATTGATAAACGGGCATGTAACTCTGACAAACACAGATGTAAATCTTGTAATGATCAGAATCCGTACCTGTGCTTCAAATCTGTCATCCAAAAGAATGTTTGCCGACTTAATATCCCTGTGAATTATTCGGGGATGACCTGTAAAATATAAATTCAAAGTTAAGTATATTAATCAAAACCAATTAGAAGATAAATTAAAATGAAAAAACAAAGAATATGGTTTTACAATCTTCATGCAGGTATGCTATCCCACGAGCTGCTCCAATGGCAATTCTTAGCCTGGTTGGCCAGTCCATCACAGGTCTTCCCCTCCCTGCATAGATAAGCAGTGTGAAATGTCTGATAGAACATAGCAAGAAACCCTGAAGAAATTCAGAACTGAGATAGTATTACATATCCTTATGCATCGAAAGGAGCGAAAAAAATCAATGAATTAAACTGCAATCCCCTTAAACCAAATGGTAAACAAAGGTACCAAGATACAACTGTTTCACATGCTCATATTTTTTCTCTTATTTGACTTTACCACCTAGGATATCTACAATAAGGGCAAAAAGAGAACATGCTACCCATCAGATTAGAAAAAATATCCTGATTAATAGATCTTGACAAGAAACAGTACCATAATTGATAATTACAAATTTACAAGGATAAGTAAGAGCAATTTGATTGAAAAGCAATGTCCTCAGGTTATAACCAAGAAGTAGTCTTACCATGAAGATGGTATTCGAGGGTGCCATTAGGAACATATTCATATACAAGCAATCGTTGACTGTCTGCAATGCAATAGCCAACCAAAGACACCAGGTGACGATGGTGAACCCTACCGATAATATCTACTTCCGCACGGAATTCACGCTCTCCTTGCCCACCACCTATTTTGAGCTGTTTGACTGCAACAACTTTCCCATCCTCTAGAGATCCTTTATAAACACATCCAAAGCCACCCTCTCCAAGTACATTCTGAGGTGCGAATCCATTTGTTGCAATTGCCAGTTCTTCATAGGTGAACCAGGATTTTGAATTGCCAAGTCCAGACGTAGCCACTTGGGGTGCTGGAACTCCAATAGCATCACCCGAAGAATATTGGCTGCCCTGGTGTCCATTATCATAACCATATCTTGGAGAAGCAATTGATGACGATGCTTTTGCAAAATATTGATTGGAGTTAGGTGAATTAGATGTATACACTCTATCTGTAACACAAAACAAGAAATTTATCTCAAAATCTCAGATCTCAACATGTGCCAATATAGAAGACAGATAATCATAGATCTTGTGAGTTATTTCAAAACACAGACAAATATCCTAAATACTTCATGGAAAACCTGCATTGTTTCTTAATAGAGTTTTACAATACCGAACTGAAGAAAACAGAGATGCGCATTGTCAGGAAATGTGCAAGAAAGCACAAACAACCTCCAAAGAGGCTACAAAAGTGTTTCGAGTTCATTGACGAAGGAATTCAATCTCACCTGACTTGCGTGAAAAGCTTCCCGGTGGAGCAGGTCCATAGTAATTTCCAGGATAGTTATCCCTCCTCTTCTTTTTCCTTATGTGCCAAAACAGAACCCCAAAGACAGCAAAGACAACTAACGCACCCACTGCAATTCCTGCAATTGCTGCTATAGGAACATTCCCTGAACTAGAAGATCCATCAGCAAGAGTTGAATTTGGGTTAGGAGATGATGACGATCGGGTTCCAGGGGTAGTAATAGATGGTGGGGATTGAATTCCTGCTGGAGCTGGAGTTTCTGGGGTTGGTGGCGATTCTGTTGGAGGTGAAAGAGAGGAAGGCGATGATGGACTTGAGGGAGGAGGTGAGACAATGGAAGGGGTTGTGGAATTTGATGGAGATTCTGCAGGTGGGGGAGTGGAGGGTTTTATAGAAGGGGTAGGCGTAGTAGGAGAGGATTTTGGTGGTGGAGACAACTTGGCGGGAGGCGATTGAGCTGGAGGAGAAACATCAGCTGGAGGTGGTGGTGATTGAGCAGGAGGAGAAGCAATTATTGGAGGTGGTGATGATTGAGCGGGAGGCGCATTTGCAGGTGGTGGTGGTGATCCCGCGGGCGGTTGTGCATTTGCAGTAGGGGGTGGAGATTGAACAGGAGAAGGAGGTGAGGGAGGCGTGGCTTTAGAATTCGATGGTGGAGGAGAAACAGCAGGGGGGGTCGTAGGATTGATTGAAGGAGGTGGAGGAGAGGAGACAGGTGGAGGAGAAACAGCAGGTGGGGTCGTAGGATTGATTGAAGGAGGTGGAGGAGAGGAAGCTGGAGGAGGAGATGAGGTGGATGGTGGGGTTGATGGTTGGATCTGTTGCGGTGGGGGAGAGGAATTACTGCCAGGAGGTGATCCATTGCTAGAAGGACTGGATGCATTCGGGCTAGGAGGTGAGATACTACCAGAAGCCGCAGGGGATGGAGCTTGTGCAGACATGATTATGATATGTTTTTCCCTCAGATCTCCAGAAACCAACAATATGTTTTTGTCTAAACCTTCAGAAGCCCAAAATATGTTTTGTGGGCTTAATCTTCAAAAATCCACAATATGTTTTGTGACTTAATCATCAAAATCCTGCAATATGTTTTGAAGGCTTAATCTTTGGAATCCCACTATCTGTTTTGTGGGTTTAATCTTCAGAATCCCACAATATGTTTGTGTCTAAATTGCCGGAAGCCAACAATTGCAAAGAAAAAAGGGGGCAATCAATATAACTCTCCATTAAAATTTACTAAAACCAAAGCCATATATACTCACAAATCGGAGCCTGTCTGAGACCAGCAATCCAAATCTCTTACAAGCTGCGATTTTTCCAATCACCCACATTTTCCATCATTCCAAATTCTCAACAAAACCGCATTCCAGCAAACTTGAATAGAAACAGCCTCTGTTCTAATTCCAAACTGTCCCAAATTTGCATTTTTTCAACCCCTGCGACTTAAACATTTTTCTCCACCATTACCCAGATGAAGCCTTGCAGATGAAAGCCCTCGTACCTCCTTTAAACCCGCGATTTCCCAGCACCCAATCAGTGATTCTTACTTTAAACGCTACCCATCAACTTTTCCTCTGGATTCCTCCTACCTTCGTTCTCCTCCTTACTTCAAATGGCACCCACACATTAATAAAGAAGAACCACAACTTCCAATCGAAGGCCTACCTATGTATCACAAGAGTTGGTGCCATAGAATCTGCATAATACTGCTCCGAATGCAAAGAGGCGCAGCCATAGCGCTGCTTCCGTAGAGAACAAGGTTGGAAAGCGTGAAGACAATTAATAAATTGAATCTGCAAGCTTAAAAAAGGTCATTACAGACACACGTGATATGAGCTAAAAAATCTTTCTGGAATGAATGAAGGAATTTGAACTTTCTTCTGTATTCACTTGTCTACTCACTCCTCCAAGCTGGATTAAATTTGGAATTTTGCTCAAAGCGCGTAGATCTTTCCTTTCTCCTTTGATTTGACCGATTCCCCTGCTTCCTTCCTTTATGCTGGCTAAACATGCGTTAAGCCTCTTTTCCGTCCTACATATTTTGAAGTTTGGTGCAACCTAACGCCCCGGTGAACGATTCGGTCCAATGGGGAACTAGTTTAATTCGCAGGTGGTTCTATCAAAGACAAAAAAATCTACAAGAAATTTAATGCATGCATTTTTCAATATTAATTTATAAATTATTGATTAAGATTGGTTAGACTAGTAAGAATATGTGTTTTGCAGTGACATAACCCTAAGATTAAATTAGATAATATAGTTTGCTTTGAGTTTTATCTTATCGTAATCGGTTGACTTCAAGGTTCAAGACTTTTTTAAATTATTATTTTTTCTATAATTTATAAATAATTAAGTATTTAATTTGTAATAAAAATTAAATTGAAAGAGAATATATATAACTATTGTTCCAAAAAAAAAATAGGTTATAATAAAAGAGTCACTTTAGCATGATTAGCAAATAAAAAGCAAAATATAAATAATAACAGCCATTAACTCAAAATACATCTAAAAGATCTTCTATTATAATTACTACATAGTTTAATTCAAAAGTTTCAATATGTGAAGTACTATTTTTAAGTGAAAAAGCAATAGTTTTTCTATAATTATAGTACAAATTCAAAATTATCATACAAATTCTAACATGTCAATAATAGTTTTTACTATATAGTTTAATTCAAAAGTCCAATATGTGAAGTAATAGTTTTTTATGTGAAAAAGTAATAGTTTTTTTAAAATTATAGTACAAATCTAAAATTATCATACAAACTCTAACATGTTAAAGTAATAGTTTTTCTAAGTCATACATTTATATATTTTTATTAACTTGAATGTTGAAATTATATGATAAACAATTCTATTTTTTAATGAAATGATGTTAAAATTATTTTTAAAAAGAGATCACTACATTATATTAAAAAGTTATTTCAATTAAAAATATAATAATGCAAGATTGAAAAATGAATATTTAGTATTTTTATTTTTATTTTTTTATTTATTTTAATATTTATTTTTAATAGTATGAATCATCTTTAAAATATTACCTTATTATTTGAATATGATCATTAGTGCATTGTAATATTTGTTCTATTCATGTTCTCAATTTTAATGTCATTTAGGATATTAGTGTGTCACATTCTTAAGGTTTATGAAAGGGTGGACATTTGGATAAGAAAAGATGAGATTGAATTCATGGGAAATCAACATATTGTACTTCTCTTTTAGACAATAAAATAGGACTACAACATGTTCTTGTATCATAAATTATAATTCATAGTTTCCTACTTAAATGCTTGCTTTTTCACAAACCCTAAACCCAAATTCACATCCAACTATTGAATTGGGTATTACATTGTGTTAGTTTGGATGTGTTGTGCACCTTGCAAACCTTATTATCAATCATCATGTAATTTTGCCCCTCATGGAATGGGGTGTCATCCTTAGAGGAATCTTAGAAATTCCTTGAGTGCTACTTAGATTGCATGATACGTGTGTAAGAGGTGGGTACATTAGGAGTTGCATTATAAGAGCATTGAATATGGGAATCACAAGTATATGTGTAAGAGCAACTTTAATTGACTTTTTTGGGTCGCATAAGGTGTAAGAGCATCTTGAATAGTAATTAATGCTCTAGTATTGGATCACTTATGCTCAACTAGTTAACCTTATTTTTATAGGGGTTAAAGGAATCCCAAGAAGGCATTTGAATTGCAAGCATGGATTAGGGCACTCCATTTGGGACCATGATCTTGGGTGAGCCATTCTTTTGGAACCCACCTCAAGTTTTTTATTTGTACTTGGTTGATAAATCAAGTGCTTGCTCAAAACACATGGTTGAAGATCTCGTGCAACACAAGTGAAAAACATCTATTGTATTATATAATTGTTTCTTCATAAAAATAATTAGTTTTGTGTCATGTTTTGCTCCAGGTTTTTTCATGTAAGAGTTTTCTACCTAGCATGTTTTATGTATATATTATCACCTCTACTAAAAATTTAATGATTTTCCTATATAGCACAAGTTTCCTCTTAAGATTGTTGTATTTTCCTTTTATTTGGTATCAAATCTAGTTAGATTATTAGATCTCTAAGAGGGAAAAAAAATTGGCTCTATAGTAATATGTATTTGAGTGGGAATTCTATGCAAGTAAATCCAGGCTCAAGGTACAAAAGATGTCAAACACATCCATAATGGAGATATTGAGAAATTCAACAACCAAAAACTTTGAATTTGGAAGCTCAAGATGGAAGACATCCTTGTATATCATGATGAATTGATTGTTGTAGTTGGATATAAGCACATGATAATGCTCAACAAAAACTAGGAGAAAAATACAAAAATTTCAAACATGCCATCTATTAATGACTTTTAGATTTGGTGCTCTTGAACATTTCTAAAGAGGGTACCACCAATAAGCTATGGGAGAAGATTGGGGCTTTATATTAAACTAAGCCCCTAGTGAATAAACTCTTCATGTGATAGAGGTTATACTCTCTATGAATCTTTGATGGTGACTCCATGATTGAGCACCTAAATATAGGTTATAAACCAATTAGCATTAGTTGATGTGAAGATGGATGAAGAAGATCAAGGCATAATCTTATGTTTGTTGCATGATCCATGGAATACATTATGATTATGATCAATTTTACCTCTACCAAATTGAAGCTAAATGGATTTGTTAGGTCCTTGTTATCAAAAGAGATGAGGTGAAAATATATAAATTCTACTAAGGATGTCTTGATTATTAGAGTTAATTTGAAAGCAAAGGGTAAAAATAAGAAAAGAGACAAGAGATCCAAGTCCAATGGTAGATCTAAATCTTTTGAAATTCAAAGGTGAAATGCTAGAACTATAGGAAGACTCGTCACATCAAGAAGCAATGGAAAGTGAAGAAGGTTGAGAAGGAATTGGATGGTGCTTCCTCATTAGATTTGAAGAACTCCAATGGTGAATATAGGTATGTGTTCCTAGCATCTTTGAGTATGTATGCTTGTGAGGATGCATGGTTTGTTGGTTTTGGATCTTCTTTCCATATGGCTCTCCAAAAGGATTGATTATCTATGTACTAAAGTTACAATAAAGGAGAATTCTTATTATAAGATAACATGTCTCACATGATCACTTGTCATGGTGTAATGTCCCCATTTTGGCCATACACTCTTCTTTTGGATTTAGCCTATTTTGGAAATCTGTAGGCTAAGCTGAAGTATAAAACTAGGGTTTCCTCTTTCAGATACTGCTCAGTTGGCGTTCAGAGGATGTTGTGCAAACTTACTATTTATAGCAGTTTGCTATTTTTAGCAAGTCTATCTTTTGGCAGTATCTATCTAGCAGCAATTCAATCCTTTGCAGTTTAGTGTTCAGTTTGGCTTTCTGATGGTTTTGAAGTTAACTTACTATTTTTGGCATTTACTATTTTTAGTAAGTTCATTTTTGGCAGAAGCATCATCATCAACTTGGTTCAGTTTGGCATTTGTCAGTTTGCTATTTTTAGCAATTCATCAGTTGCAACTTGGGCATTGTATTTGGTTATCTCCTTGGACTAAGTTTCAGACTTAGTCAATTTTCATGTCTTGAAGTTGTACCCCATGCCTAGGCTTGATGACTTCAAGTTGTTTTAAAGAAGGGGACATAAAGGGGTCAAGTGAGCATTTAATTATTTAATAAATGCTTTATTGTTGCAATATGAAATGGATGCCTAAAGGGGAAGTTGAATGATATTTTATTATTTCAAAAAGTAAAAGGCAAAAAGGTGGCGTCCCTTTTGGAAGTTGAAGTGATTCAACTTCTTGGAATTTGAAGAGTTCTTGTTGCTTCATTTGCCAACTAAAGCTTATATATTCTGCTGTTTGAAGAGCTGATTATCCAATATTTTTATGCTAATGTTATGCTGTCGAAATGACAACTTGTTTAATACTTCGAGGGATGCTTACCTCCTAGTTCCAATCCAATTTCGTGTTTGAAATACAACACCTAGTTGGACATTTGCTGCTTCTCAAATCAGACTAGCAGATTGAGCTCAATAGTTGAAGATTTTGATGAAATTTCCAGTTTTGAAGTTGCTGATACAGTCACAGCTGAAAGTCGAATTTGTATACAGCTTTGTGAGTAATTTTTATTTTGTTCTGGGCATTCGAGAATCTGATTTCTATGCTTTGGGCGACCCCTTCCACAAGTTTCCAGATTTTTATTTTGAGTTGCTGATTTTTAATGACAAAATCGCCCCTCAAGGAGGGTGTACCATTCTTGAAAGCATTGGAATTCGTGCTTGAATTATATGCTGAGTTTTGGTGTTGTTTGTGATCTATTTTTGGGCGCCTACCTCCTAAGAAGACACATCAAAAGACGACATTCGATTTGGAGGTGAATTAAGTGAGTTATGAACTTTTCATTGAATTTCACAGTTGCTGATTGACATTTCCAGTTTACTGTTTTTTGTATCAGACCTTTGAAGTTCTGATTTTTGACTCATTATCAGTAGTTAGAGAGATAAATAATTGTATGAGATCATCTATTACTCATGTGTTTGAAGACTATTGTAATTCATATGTAATTTGCAGCTTATTTCTTATTTGTAAAGACTGTAAACAGTAGTACTGTTCCAGTTCTAATTGCTGCAATTAATTCTTCTTCTTCTCACATAAGTACCCCTGGATGGTTTACCGCCAGTGTGGATAATTTGATTGTAACACTCTTGTACCCACTTTCATAGTGGTGAATCCCCACAATTCTGTGGATGCCCGCCGCAGCGGATGAATTGTTTTAATTGTAATCTTTTCCCCCCACTGTTTGGTGGTAGTGTGGAAATGCTCTTCATGGCTGGTTATCCGCCTGTTAATTTCTAGCTTTCAATTTAAACACTCCGTCATATGTTAGCACCTCACCCTCAGTGGGATCTTGTGTGCACATTCTTGACGTTGAGAAGTTTCTTTCAAGTATTTTTCATTTAGCTCCTCCGCCATATGACAACACCTATCCCTCATTGGGATTGAGTGTGCATTCTTGGTGTGAGTTCATTTCAAGTTTGGTTTTCTATTTGGGGCTAACGCTAATCAAGTTGGCTAAGTGTTGGTTATGTTGTGTTAATTCATCGAAAAAATTGGTTAGCATATTTCACATGGCATAGTTAAGTTTATGTTTAAATGTGGGAGGGTCAAAGCTCTTTAGTGTTTTGCACATTCTTAGTTGGGCTAGAAACTTGCTTTATTTAAGTAAAATCAATTATATAAGTGTGCATATTATTTTCAATAAGGATGCAAACAAGATGGTCAAAGGAGTCATGGTGTTGGAAAAAGGGACTTTGATATGAAACTATTTTATTTCTTGATACTAACACATTTATTAAATATAATAGTTATAAGGTTTGTAATTTTTAGAAGCATAAGCTACCTATTGAAAGGACTATGGTGTGGCATGAATGCATGGGGCCATATTGGTTAGAAAGGCCTTTGGACCTTTAAAACCAAGGGTATGGTTAAGGGATTATTTATTATACTTTGGATTTGGGTTTTTGTGAGCATTTTATATATGGAAAACAAAATCATGAGAATTTTTATATGGGCTCTATTAGATCTAATGGGATTTTGCATTTTATTCATAAAGATGTACGTGGACTTGTTTCCATTCCTTCAAAAGGAAAGGCATTTGTATTATGTTTGACTTATATTTTGAAGTTGGGATTTGTTAAATATAAATTTTATCATTATATGTATTATAAGTGGAAAGATGATGAATTTGCTATCATTATGTTGTATATTGATGGCATGCTTCTTATTGTTAATGGTGTGGCTATAATAAATATTCTTGTCTTAGATTATATTACAATTTGATATGAAAGATATTGGGGTTGTTAAGTTTATATTGCAAATAAAAGTTAAGAGAACAATATTTTATACAAAATCAAGATGCAAGATTGTAAACCAATGAGTGTTTTTTATTTCCATGGGAGCAAAGTTATAATTGGAACAATATCCTAAGTTTCTTGATGAGATAGAGGACATAATTCATGTTCCATATGCAAGTGATATTGGTATTGTTACATATGTTATGGTCTACACTATACTAAATATTGCCCCAAAAAAATAACCCTAAGCATATAAAATTCTAATTTTGACAAAAATATTGGATTGTAACTAGAGGGTCTTCAAATATATTCATTATACTTCAAAGTATTATATTTTCTATAAGGGAGGACTTGATGAGGTTAGTATGGTTGATATACAATCACACCATTATAAAGCATTGCACAAAAAAAGACAAAACCAAAACTCATCAAACTAATTTACATACACAACCCAAATTTTTAAAGAATTACAACAAAACATAAAAAACTTAATCTTAATCTAACAATGTAGTTTTCTTCTATACTTTCTCCAACTTAGGATTACATTCATATGATATAAAATCAAATATTCTTTCCATTTCTTTTTTTATTTATACATCTTATTTATCATATTAATTCAACCTCAACTTTATGTTCATTTATAATTATCAAAATTCCATTTCCCTTCTCAACCAAAAGGTGAAATCAATATAATAATAATTGAAAATAAAACTATCTACCTAGAATAATTATTTCCAATTACAAATAATTAGATATTTGGAAATAATTATTCTAGGTAGATAGTTTTATTTTCAATTATTACTATATTGATTTCACCTTTTGGTTGAGAAGGGAAATGAAATTTTTAGATATTACAATTAAAAACCTTGATGGTTGAGGGTGGGGCCTAAAGTTTTACATTTTGATCCTAAAATATCATTAAATATTTTTTGAAGACAATCACATGAAAGGAGACATTTTAGAAGGATCACAAATTCTAGATAGAACATTTTACTATGTATGTCTTAATAATTGAACTTTTATTTCGTTGTATTTGGGTTATAGTCTTGTCTTAGACTTTGATATATAATTTTTTATCTTATTTTTTGTGTAGTTCCTTGGTGAACTGCTATTTTCTTATGTAACCCAATTTTATTTAATAAAATAAAATAAAACAATTGAACGAAGAATAATAATAATAATAATAATAATAATAATAATAATAATACCTCCAAACAAGTCAACCGTCAAATTTATCCCCAATATACTAATCTCTAAAAGGAAGATAGTTGAGTAAGCAAGCATGTTATTTGTCAGTAAAATATTCCATTCTAAAGTTTAAACAGAGAGTTTATAAAGTCAAATTCTCTTCGACCAAAACCCCACGCCTACATTTATTGTCCAAATAAGAGTTGAATGAAAGAATGGAATAATAAAGCTAAGTGGTGGGAATGAAATTTAATCCCGAGAATTTATGTAATATAATAATAAAAAAATGATCTCTTTAAACTAAGAGGAGTACAGATGGCATAAACTCCGTTCTTAGAACTTCTATATCCATTTTCTAAATTCACTTTTATTCCCTTTTATTTTAAAATTCTCTTTAAGTTGAGGGATTTTAACTTTTCTAAATATAAAGCACTCTTAAGTCGCTCTTAGCTCCAAGAAAGCATAAATTTAAATTATTTTAAATATATTTTTCACTTTATGGTTTTATTCTAAGTTCATAGAATTTCTTTTTAAGTTCATAGAATTTCTTTTAAGTGAAAAGTATTTTTATATTTTTTCATTGTGAAAGAGGGGTCATTAAATATAGTTTTAAAAAAAAAATATATATATTGTGCAAGTGTAGTAGTCAAATTAACATGTTTATATCATTGTTTATTTAATTTTGTGTTTATTTTGATAGAATTTTTAATATAATAATATATCAAAGTAGTATATTCGTGTATTTAGTTTGGTTCATAGTTTGATTCTTGTTTATATTTATTTCATGTTTTTCTACATCTTTTTCTACACATTATTGCCTCCTCGTTAGCACTCCCTTCTACATATTTGCTCCCTACCTTAAAATTACTATTTTAGCCTCAACGTTCATTTCTAAGTGGCTTGATATTGACTTAGTTCAATCCTAATGCACATGTGAATGAACTTGAAATTCAACATTCAACTTTCTTGCACACCCTACTACTAGCCATTATAAGTTGAATTAACACACATTTATATGATGCGTTTCTATATAATTATATTTAAATACATTTAATATGCACTTAATAACATGTGAAAATAAGAATGTGTGCAATTATAAGGAGAAAAACACTAGAACACTATAATTTCTTAATTACAATAAATAATCAAATCTATGCTGCCATTATATAGGATATCTACATATTTGTGTTTATTATCTTCAATATCATTAATTGCTATTAATATGTCCCACCAAAGGGGCTTGACTTAGGAGAACTTGTTCATCTATTAAGTTGGCAAGCTTCTTAACATTATCTCTAGATACCACCTTGACAAACATAAATTTTAAGAAGGTCAAGACAAGCAAGTGTTTAACCACACATTTTGAAAAATTAGTCATGTGCATCATTTATAAAATCCACATTGTAGATCAAGTCTATGACACTTGAGACCAAACTTATGGTTCTTAAGATTTAGCTACAAGGATTTATGAGATAATACAAAAATTGAGATTTGGTCCCCAAAATAAGGATAAATTAATTTATAGATTGTGAAAAATGGATCAACATGACATTTAATAATATTTTTATATTACCAATTCTAAAACAAAGTGCCCTTGACCTCTGTGTGTGTGCATTATTAAGAATCTCATCTCGCAAAACTTTCCATGTACTATCTCAAGCAAAGCTCTATTATTAAGAATACAAATTTATAGACAAAGGATTGATCAAATATCTATTTTTATGGTAATTATTAAACATCAAATGATTCAACATAAAGTTGAACATAATGCTTAGAAGTGGCATGAGGTGCTCATCAAAGCACAAACATGATGTCATATTTTGGTAATTTATACAATAAAGTAGATCAAGCTACAACATTATGAGTTTTACTCTCTATTGATAACCATGAATACTACAAAACCAACATTGTAATGAGGTCTATGACTATGTTAACAATAATGTTACTTAGAAGGAATTCTAGGGTACTAAGAGTAACAATTTGAACAAATCCATTTAATAAAATATTCACAAAAATGATCACTATTAATGAAAAGAGAAGAGAAAGGTCAAAGCAAAAAACTGATACAAATAGAACCTGTCGAGAATTTTTAAATTGAGTATCAAAGTACCAATTCATTGCACTAGTAAAAAATGAAAACATATATACCTATATTTTATATATATATATATATATGGGGACATTCTTGCAATGTTGAAAGAAAAATAAGCTTTGAGACATAGAGAGAAACTTCTCTTTGTTAAAATATCATAAAACTAATATTAAAATGTAAATAGGAAGTCTTATAGGGTAAAGTTTGCAACGTGAGACCACATTTATTGAGGTTGGAATGATGTTCTAGATTGAATAAAAAAATGTTTCCACATGGCAAGAAATGGTTGTTCATTCCAATCTACACGTATTCTCTTAAGCAACATGCCTTATTTATTATTTGACTTGGAGAGATGACTAAGCATGTCATATAGTATTATATATAACAAATTTATCGTTAATTTAACAATATCATTTAAGAATATATTATCTCTTATTTATTGTTGATATTTTTATATTCATTAGAGTCGTAGCATGTCCTATAGAATATTCTTTTGGTTAGTAAGTGTTTAGATGAGTTTTTTTACAATTTATGAGGATGATTTCTAAGTGTTTTAAAATTTAATTGTCTAGAATTTTGTATTAATATTTTGATTATATTTAATTATTTTTATTTTGATAATTAATGATCGGGTATAATTTAAAATGCTCGTGTAAAGTTATACATAATTAAATTTAGAATATTTTTATATCAAATTATATATTTTTTTATCACTTAAATATTTAATATTAAATTTTACATTTGTAATTTAGTGTCTCATTTTTATTAATTCATGTTAAATATTTATCTAAAAGATATAATTGTAAAATTGATAAAATATAATATCAATTATTCTGATAATGTTTGTTTTCGGATAACAAATTTATCTAAAGAAAATATATGTGTGTGTGCGCACTCTAGTCTAGGGTGATATTTATGCATACAATCTAGTCTAGGGGATAGATCTATGCACATAATACATTCTAAAGGACAGATTAGTACTTGTTCTCTACTTCAAGATGTAAGCCTAGATAAATTGAGAGTTGGTATAAACCATTAGGGACGAAGGTAGGTTAATGGATGACAATATTCATGATTTTTTCATCTTATGCAAAAAATATAACAAATTAAGTATCATGATAATGTATTTGTGATAAGTCAAAAGTGAGTGTAAAAAAAGAGGATAAAAGGTCAAGATATATACTTTTGTCTTCTATATTTCCCCCCACATTGGTGTGCATATGAGCTACATGAATCATGCATACTAAAATAATGAAGAGAATAATTGAAATGAGAGAATAAATTCAAAAGGATATATGGTTGGATGATGCCTTGTGATTTCTTTGTGTTTTTTGTAGATCCACATCTCCAAACTTGCACACACACACACACAACATATTACTAGATTATTAGGTTAAGGCACTGGAGGGGTTCTAGACAAATTTTACTAAATTATTAGGAAATAAAGTTTACTCTACAATTAATTAGGTGTCTAATTTAATAACACATAAATTAATAAGAATTATACCTAAATTAATATGATTTGAGGCTTAAAATAATAAAGGAGGGTTATATGCTACTAAGCTCAATATCGATTTAGAGTTTTCAATGATGGAGATAAATGAGTCTATACCTTGAACACGAGCCCAATTGAAAGTAGGTTACATTCATACTTTAGTCTCTAGATCCTTTTATTTATGCATAATTTCATCCTTTGTTAAAATATCCTCTAGTCTCATTCGTCCTTTTCTTGTATAAGCATCTAAGAAAAATGAGGTGTTAAAACACACCTCTAGAATTTGTTATATGTAGAGAGAAGTATGGAACTTCCTTGATAGTGAGTCAAACCTTTCTATTAGTTTACGATAATTAAAGACAAACAAGACGTAAGATGTAAATGGCTAGGGTAATATTTATGAATATTGATGTAGAAGGTATATAATATTCTAATAGTGCTTTCAAATACACTTTAAAAAAATTTATCTTGATCAAAATTAATGCTAGCTTAAGATCTTGGATTATAACCAATGCCCTAATGCTTATCCTCAAATATAAGATCCTAGGTGCTCAGTTTGATATTTGATGCAATTCAATAGGTAATAGTCAATTTATTTGATGGGTCATATTAGGAAGGTAGAAAAAAAGTGTGAAGCTAGAGAACAAGGCCACAAATATGGTTTTTTAAAGATATTAGAATAATTGAAGTGAAAGCTAGTCTAGATTACTAGATGTTAAAGCAGGCTTATGGATAAGATATTTCAAAATAATATTAGCTATACATAAAATGAAATAAACTAGGCATCCATGCTAATAAGGTGGTTGGAAGTGAGGGCATATGCGTCCACTCTGAAGATTAGATCTCCATTGAAATTAGAGATGTTAGTTGCAATGAAATCAAATATAAAATTACATTAAAATAAAATCAAAGATGTTAAGTTGCTATACGATCAAATATAAAATCACATTATTTATTTTTACAAAAATAAAATCATACAAGGTTGTATCAAAAAACCTTAAAACTCCATTAATGGGTTCTACCAAGCTTTTCTCAAGAAAATAAAAATATATTTAATAACTAATTTTAATACCCACACAATCCTTATAAAATGAAATAATTAGCTCAAGAAAATCCATATCATGTATCCTTGTATTTTTTCTATTGTATAATGATTGAATGAAGAGACAACCTCTCTCTAATTCAGTAAGAAAATCATGCGTTATCTACTTGTAATTTTCTCATTGTGTAATGATCAATAAATAAGCTATATGATTAAAACTATTTAATCACACTCTTACACTTATGAAGAAATGATAGTTGTAGGATGCTTCTATTATATACTCCTACACATGCCTAACATGATAAAATGGAAGGAAATGTCATATTACATGTTTATAACATATTTTTTTGAGGCAATATGGGTCTAGAACATTGTTTATTTAGTATCTTTATATCCAAACACATTTAAGACACACACATAGGATCAAATAAGCATGAGTTCACCCAATAACATTTATGAAATAAAATCTTAAATGTAAAAAAAATTATGAAAAATAAAAAAAATCATATTCATGCAAATATTTATATCTCATTTATTGTGTACTTCTTCCAAATATGGTAATCATGAAAAAGTTTAGAAATTATCGTACCATTTCATAGTGTTACAAACACTAATATGTTTTGAAATCATCTACTACCCGAAAAGTGAGAATTACACTTAATTCACATATTTGCTCAATAATGACAAAATACAAACAACATTATCTACTAATTGAAAGTAGCAATTACACTTAATTTACATACTTTCTCAATAATGACAAAATGCAACAAATTAACTAAATGAACTATATTTATGTGAAGACTAGGTAAAGTTCTTATCTACGTCTAAAACAATTTAAATTGAATCTAGAGGAATAAACATAAGCTCAAGATTTTATTAGTTCCCTATTATTTATGACCATTTAAATAAGATTGTTTTAGAAAGTATAATAAATGTGAGGTCAAGATATTTTTCATTTATCACAAACATAGATTTTTTTCAATTATCATAAATATAATTTTTCTTAGAAGATGTAATATGTAAGGTCGAGATCTTTTTTATATATGACAAATATGGATTTATTACAACATAACGATCATGTATTCATTGTAAATTGTATGGTCAAGATTTGTTTGACATGTTTGCCATCTAGTAGGACCAGAAAAAACTTATCAACAATTCTACGCTAGACAAAATAGTTATGACAAGACCAAAACAAATATAAAAGACAAAAGTAAAAGAAGATAATGCCTTTTTTCTCCTCTACAATAAATTGAATTTATTGAGAAATTGTAGTACTAGATTTTAATTTTGTCTCCATTTTCCAAGGGCGTTTGCCGTGTGTGTGAATAGGGGACTAGAAGATTTGACTAAGGCCAACCACTTTAGCCGTGTTGAATGGGATCATCCCCTCGATACTTCCAATGCACAAAACTTTTGTCAAAACTTAACTTCATTTCAATATTTTATTTTCTATTTTTTGTAATTTCCATTTATTTATTTTATTTGTGCATCTTTGTCATACTTGGTCTTCTTGAAAGGCTAAATATAGAAATATGATGGCAACTAATAATTGACTTCGGGCTTTAAATACTTGTGGTGGGGGTTTCCCTTGCACTTAGGAAATATTTGTGGTGGGGATTCCAATGAAAATTGCAATTAATTAGATGGTTTACTTTGTGAAAACGATGATGATATATAGTTGTCTTAATCAAAATCCAAGCTATGACTAGTCTTGCATTCATGACGTGTTATTTGTTGTTGGGATTCTTTTGGAAGATAACACCACTTTGTTTGTGTTATTTTAGAGCAGAGAATGGTTTACATGTTTTGGGGCAATGTCTTGTTATTAATAAAATATGTTTATGGTGCTTCAAAGCTTGGGAAGCATGCATTAAATTTTGTTTTTTTGATTACATTTACATGTTTTGGGAGTGTTGAAAAATGAGGTGTTTTCTTAGCTTAATACTTTGTAAAACTTTAATATTGCTGATATAAATAAATTTTTCCTTTGTTATATATAGTCTTTGTGGGTGATTATCTTGATTAATCCATTTTACTATTGTAGAATATAGACAGAAGTTGATAGAAGAACTAGACAGGATATTAGAAAGATTACACAAGATGTACCGTGGAGAAACCCTTTCGGGAAAAAACTCCACCAAGAATTATTCTATTATTCAATCTCTGAATTACAATAGTTCCAATTCTTGCTTGAGAATGCTTCTTCTGTCTTCACCAATCTTCTTCACAACCTGCAATAAAAACTCTAATAACTCTATTCAACTTGCTTGAGATATATAGGCTTTAATCAGCTTTATAAACTCAACATGAGTTATAATTACAATGCTCAAGCCCTATCCCTAAAAGGTACGTCTATCTCATCCAAGTAGAGTTTAACCATGAAGAACAATGCTAAAACATGTGCTTCATCCATTTGGGCATCCCAAACTGAAGTCACAACTCAACCTTCATTCTGTTGATAATTTCAAAGCTCCTCCTCAAAGTTGGCACCCATAAGTAATCCTATTTAACTGAGCCTTTAGAAATATCTCAACATGTAAAAGAGGTAAATTCAAGAAAGCATCTTGGGTGCCCAAGTTGGCTCCAAGTGATTTCTTGTTAACTAAAACATTTACTCAACACCATTCATGCAAGAATGGTCATCCCCTGTTAACTGGAGGTAATCCCTGTTATCTGTCATACAACTCAAGTTATTAGCCATGAATTCTAAGTTAACTGAAGCTAACTACATGCAACTCAAAATAATCAACATGCATGCAACTGAAGATAACTGAACCATAACTAAACTAAACTGAACTAAACTAAACTAAACTAAACTAAACTAAACTCATTTGAACTGAACTGAACTGAACTTCATGCATGCAAAAATCAAATCCTAAATCCTAGGATCATTACATGCATTCAGAAGTGTTATCTTTTACTCTGAATAGTTAACTGAACTCAAGGTGAGTGTCACCTTACCATGTGTGCACCCACATGTTCCTATTATTTAGGAATAACTACAAATGTCAATTTCATGATTTATTTCATCTAAATAATTAATCTCATCCTAATCTTAGTGTTGTTGAACATATTCCAAGAACTTAGGAGATACATGAAATAATTAATGTTTAGGATTTGCAATTAAATGGCATCCTATTTCCAACAGGGAGTGCATTGATGAGAGTAAGCATCATAGGGTGATATGTAATTATGTTTGGTCAAAAAAGAAAATTTAAAATATTATTTTCACTAGGTGTGCTAGAAATTGTTGTCAATTAGAATCACATCCCATTGAACTTGTTCAACATTCTATTGAAACATGGGATTGATCTCAAGGTGTGGGACCTTAAAAATGAGATGAAACGTCTAGAGAATGTCGGATTCCTCTCTAATATAGATGCAATAGTGACCAACCTAACACTACATACACCTACAACTAATCTTATTCTATTGACCTTCATGGAAAAAGGGGAGAAGGAATGCATAAAAGGGAAAGGGTAGTGATACACCTAGATTAAAATGTGATTCTTCCCACCCACTACAACACAATGAATCAATTAAAGCAACTAGAAGGATTCACATAAGTCTCTATTTCACAACTCTTGAAGATAGATATAAAGGTAAGAGGTTTGGCCAAGCATTTAGGGAGAAGAAGATATCCATAGATAGTCCCTACAAATAGATTGTATATAACATATACACATAGAAGGTATGAAAACATTCATTCAATCATAGAGGCAAAGAAATGTGCACATTATAATAGAAGTGAGAAGAGGTGAAAATACAAAATTTATTGATCCAGAGGGATGGAGTGTATTACATCAGTAGAGAATGCATAAAGCTACATATGTCTTTATTAGAGAATAAGAGAACTTATACAAATAATACAAAAGTTTTCATTATACTGAATCATAACATAACTAATGTTGCAAACCCTAACCCTAACCACCAGTAGAGAATATATTAGAAGTAGACATCTAGATATCCAAATCTAATCTACAGATATGGAAGGGAAATCCTTGATGATGCAAGGACAAATGAGGATTGATGGTTTGATAGATTGAGTGTGAAATCCCTTGTGAAATTTATTGCAAAACATGGCTAGAGATGACTCTCTATGAGAATGAAGGTCTACAATTCCATGCCATGCCCATCCTGCATCAAACAAAGTACACACCCATCCTCTAACGATCTGAAGAAGGCGGTCAGTCAAACGAAGGGACATCTAGCCTATCGTCCGTAGCATCCAGCCTGGCCGTCAAGTCTGGAGCATGCTACACAGATGTATAAATATTAATTAGCATCTATAATCTAATCTAATTCTATCATTTCCATTAAAATTAAGGTATTTTTTAAAAGAATTATAAATTTAATACAAATAAATTAATTATTATTATAGATTTTTAAGATGTATAACCATCAAGTTATGTACATAACAATCCAGATAAAATTAAAATAATAACAATATTATCTAAAAATCTTTGTGCATCATATTATTAGTAAAATTTAAATTGAGAAGGTTTTAAAAATATTTTTTAATATATTAATTATTTTATTAAAAATAAATAAATAAAGTTATTATTTTTAATTAAAATAAGTAAAATTGTATGGGATAAATATATAGGTAAAAATTAAATTACACATAGGATAAATATATAGTTAAATTAAATTACACATAGATAAATAAATATTTAGGTTAAAATAAGTTAAATATATAGATAGATAAAAACTAAATTACACATAGGTAAACATGCCACACACATCATATTTTACATAAGTACTTTCTTTTTAAATTTATTTACATCACATTGGTCATTAGTAAAATTTAAATTAAGAAGTATTTTGAAATATTTTTTAATATATTAATTATTTTATTAAAAAAAATTAAATAAAGTTATTATTTTAAATTAAAATAGGTAAAATTGTATGCGATAAATATATAGGTAAAAAATAAATTATACATATGATAAACGTATAGGTAAATTAAATTACACATTGGTAAATAAATATATAGGTTAAAATAAGAAATTTAATTTAGAAGTTTTAACTTTATTGAATATAAATATATAGATAAAAATTAAATTACACATAGATAAACATGCCACACACATGGTATTTTACATAAACAATTTTAAAAGAAAATTATTTAAATGAAACACATGTCTAATACAAATAAAATTGACATAATGAAATTTTTTAAATTAAATTAAACATCTATACTTTATCTCAATTGTTATGTAAAATATCTTAAGAAGATTATTAAAAATGTACAGAGTTATACATTTAAAAATCTATATATGATAATTATTAATTTATTTGTATTAAATTTATAAATCTTTTTTTAAAATACCCTAATTTTAATATTTTATAGAGTTATTAGCTTATAAATGTTTTTAATATCTTATATTTGGTATTTTAATAATTTATAAATATTTTTAAAAATTTATCTATAAATCTAAATTTAAATAAGTTTTAGTTATTTAAATCTAAAGAACTAATTTAATGTTATAACTTTATTTTATCTCAATTTTTATGTAAAATATTTTAAGAAGATTATTAAAAATGTATAACTTGATAGTTATACATCTTAAAAATCTATATATGATAATTATTAATGTATTTGTATTAAATTTATATATATATTTAAAATACCTTAATTTTAATATTTTATAGAGTTATAAGATGACATTATTAATTCATCTAAATAAAAATAACTTATAAATGTTATGTGTGTGTGTGTGTTCATCTAAATAAAAATAACTTATAAATGTTTTTAATAGTGCGTGTGTGTGTGTGGGGGGTGAGGGGGGGGTTTAAAAACTTAAAATAATAAATAAATAAAAATTGACTTCCTCTATTTTATATCATTTTATTAATCTAGACTAAATTTTAAAAATAGATAAAAATATTTTATACATATATGATTTATACTTATAAAAATATCAATTTTTAATAATTTGATTTATTACATGCATTTAAACATATTAATAAATACAAATTGATTTAAAAACTTATTTATTTTTTAAAACATTAATATTTTTTTTAAATCAAAAAATAAATAAAACATAACAATTATTTATTTTATTTAATAATGTATAAATTTTAAAAAAAAAAACACTTAAGAGTTTCATGCATGAAATGGCTAAAAGAAATACTTCCTTTTTATTTTATTTAGTAGAATAAGAACTAATTTGATCTCTAAACTTAAAATTCAAATTTAATCCTAGACCCAAATTGACCCCTTGCATATTATCCATTATATGTTGAGTTGAGTGTGAAACATTAAAAAATGTGTTATATGGTGTTGTACAAAATGCAACATGGGTTCCACTTTCCCCACTAGAATCCATGGAAAATAATTAAATATCACCTCTACAACTGTCATAAATCAGATTGGGTAGTTGTAGAAGTGGGTGTAGCATTGATGGAATTTTCCAAGTTGTGAACACACCATCTCAATCAATTGCAAAAAATTGATACCCATCCAGACATGTTACAAAACCTTGACTAGCATAAGGATACATCCATATTACAAGGAAAATCCCACCTTAGGTCTAGAGAACAAGTATAGTAAGAAAATGAGAAGATTTGAGGAGTATTTAGAATTGTGAGGATTTGCAAAGGATGTGGATAACATCCACATGGTTAGGAAGGTTTTTTTGTTGAAAGAATGAAGAAGGTTGTCATTAATTTGTTGTCATTGATGTCAACACTACATGATGAATGTCAAAATAGTATGAAGGATGACTGCAAAAGAGTTATTTTGTAAGAGTTATTTGGTTTGCATTTGATCACCCATATAGATTTACTTATGTGATTCTAATATGTTGTTCATGAACATTAGTAGCATATTAATTCTAAATTTCACTTGATTTGCATAAGTGGTTCGAAAGTTGCAAGTAACAAAAGATCGACATATAAGGTTTACACAGTTTTTTGTGTACTAGGTATAACCTAACTAGTCTGCAGTCATCCACAGATTTAAGTTAGACCTTGCGGTTTTGGGAGAATGTTAACAGGTGTCAAAGAATTGTATTTTCCAATTGGCATGATATTTTGAGGTCCATGTTCCCTATGGTGATGATCAGTTGGAGTATTTTTGCTTTTAGGTCCTATGCCTGGTTGACCTAATGTATGTAAAGAGTTGCAGAGATTAAATATGTGATGCAAATGGAACAAGGAGATTTTAATTGCATGTGTTTGGGTGTGAAGGCATTTTGATTTGAATTGGGTGCCAACAACGCAGGTTTTGTATGATTTAGGGCTACATCTAATTAGGCCAACCTAATTGATATTTACGAAGGAGTTTGGTATATATACAAGTTTGATTTGTGTTTGTGGATATCAAATCTCATGTGTACATGATCCAAATGCAATCAATAATGTGAAATTGTGTAGAGTTGATCGAACAAGTTGCGTGTTTTCAGAAGAAGTGTGTGAATGTAGAGTGAAGCAGAGACTTGTAATTTGAGTTGAATAAAGTGTATTAAATTCTATGTTTTGAGCTTCAAAGGAACTGAATCCAGCATATGTTAGATGCACCTTTTATCAGTTCAAATCTTGGCTATGAAGCCACTTCTTTGTATCTTTCTTTTCTCTATGAACAATGAGTCTACTTGGCAGTGAACCTTTATGTAATATCTTATAACCGGTTATAACATATTGTGAGCTAATCCTCGCCCTTTTTTTTTTCCTTTTTGGGTTTTCCACGTAAAAATCCTTATGTTCATGTGTTGTGTGTGTTATGGGTTGTTCATGCTTTCATTCATTATAACTATTAAGTATGCTTTGGTAATTGGATGGTTTAATAGAATACTGATTCACCCCCCTCTTAGTATTCTAAGTGTTCAACAATTGGTATCAGAGCTTGGTTCCTTGGAAGAAGTTTGACTGGTTTGGGAAGATCTTGGAGATTGAACACATGGTTGATAGAAATTTTCCTATTTCACCATATGTGATTCCTGCTATCGGATACACATAAGAAGATTACATAATTGACAAAGATGGAGAACTCAAAGTCTCTCTTGAAGAACTTGACAAAATTGAAGATGTAAACAAATGTCTGAAGGAAAATATTAAAGAATCAAATGAGTGCATCGAAAAATTGAGAGAGCAAATCAAGATGTTCAGAGAAAGACATAAGGAGGTCAATGAAAAATTGAAACAATAAAATGAGAACATCACCAGACTGAAAGTGCAAGTGGAAGAACAAAAAAGAATTGAGGAATGTCTGAATGCAATGGTAAAAAGAAAAATGCACAAGGCTTGAACAAGAAGTGGTAAATCTAAGATCAAATCTAAAGAAAGCAAGAATTCATGAAGAAAAATTCAAGACAAGTTCTACAATGCTTGATGAGTTAATTGTAGGTCAGAAAGCATCTAAAGACAAAGGTGGTTTGGGACTTGAAAAAGTAGAAAGCTCAAAAGCAAATTATACACATAATGCAAAGAGGACCAATGAACCAAAGAAGATTGAAGAAAAGAAGAAAAATGGCACACTTTGAAATCAAATAACAAATGCTAGAAGACCCCCTATCAGACAACCAAATGTTGAAAGGTACCCATCTTTCAATGGTATTTGTTATTCTTGCAATAAATTCAAAGACATAGAGCAATGGAATGTAGAAGCAGAATGAATCAAAATGTTTCATCCTTTACTAGTCAATGTTTTACATGCAAGAAGTTTGGACATAGATCAAATGAATACGAAAGTCAAATGATGAATGCATATAACAATGGTAGAATGATTCAATGTTTCAATGGTTACTACTATACATGCTATGGATTTGGAAACAAGACTAATCAATGCAGATTTAGAATGAAGGAAAGGAATAACATTCTAAGAAATTTCATATGCAACAACTGCAATAGACTTGGACGTATTGTTGGATTTTATAGAAGCAGAAATTCAAGGAAGGATAATTTGGTAAAGAGAAATGAACTAGTTAAAAAGATTGATCCTATTGAAGTAAAGAAGGAAATGGAAAAGATTTGGAGAAAAAAAGAGGAGCCTAAAAACAAGGACTAATCAAAGACTACGAATTAATTTGTACCACCCTCTGATGCAGATAATTCCTCTGGGAATTGAACCTAGGCATTGGCTTAGGTGGAGCAATAATAGATAATCAAATAATTCCCTACCGATATGAGGTTTCATGGCTTGGAATGAAGATATGAGATGGAGATGGACAGTTTGTGTCTTTTGGAGAAGACCCCAGAAGAAAATATGCAATTGTGGATATTTGCAGAGCGATTTAGGGTTTACTATTGTACAAAGAATATTTTTGCTAGGTTTATTGTTTGGCATATGGAATACGAATTAGGGAATAATCAAAGGGTTATATACCTATTCTTTTTTTATTTCATTCACTTTTATGTATTTGGAGCAAGTAGAGTGAATTGAAGCGAATTCAAGAGTTTGAAGGTGATTTGTGAAGCAGAGCATCCAAACCCTAGTTCTTGTTGAGCAAGAAAATGGTATTTACCGTTGTCCAAAGCTGAAATAGAATTTGTTTTTTGAAGAATTTGAATTCAATAGATATGGCTACACCTACAATAGTGAATGTGAGTGAGAAACCTCGATCAAAATTCAAGAAATGCCCCATGAAGATATTTGAGAATGACTAGCTCAGAGATTTTTTCAAGTATTCCATATAGTGTTTTTCCTACAAAAGAAACTAGGGAATACATCCATGGAAAAATGGAAGAGTATAACCACATAAGATCACAGACCTGTGGACAAATCAATTGATTGGAGATGATTACAACATCGAACTTGAGTATGAAAACCTAGTGAAGAAGAAACTGGATGTTTGGAAAATGGTTTCCATGCTTCATTTATGAAAATGAAACTAAATATGTGAGAATGGCATTAAGTAGAGTGCATGAAAAATTCATATGAACCGACATGCCTAGTTTGATATCTAAGGAAGTTATAAGGGAAGTTACTAGACTTTGTGCCACTGGACCTGTACTTGTACTAAAATATGTGAAGAACAAGGATGTGATGGAATTAACTGGAGCTACATTTGATCAAAGGGCTTTCACTGTGAACACTATACAAAATCCTAGAGTAAGGTATGCAACTATGGTCATAGGATATAAGATATACTACACCAATAGAGAGAATTTTGTGTCAGCTACAACAATCCATGTAGCCTATGAAATGGTGGAAAAAGGAAAGGACTATGATCTGTGTGAGTTACTCCAACAACAACTCTTTGACAACTTGAAGCAAACTAAAGAGAAGAAATACTCCTTCAAGTTTGGTTCTTTGGTAGTATGTTTGTTGTTTTACTTTAGGAGGGAGCTTCTAGGAAGAAGCAATGTCATATGGGATAAAAGCAAACTTGTATCCCATCAAATCTTGGAACATCTACACAACATTGGTGATATGAAACCTCAAGATGAAGCACTTACTGCTTTCTTTGCAGTATTTCAAAAGAGAATTCATGAAAGGGAGAGGATCCCTAAGTATATGGTGGAAAAATATGAGAAGGATATCACATTTCTAGTCACAACAAATGAATGCATTATTGAGGGTGTAGAACCCATAACTACCTAAATTCTACCACTTGGATATGAGATCAATAAAAATGAAGTAGATGGTTATGTTGACATACTGCTGAAAAGTACCAAGGACCCTACACAAGAAAGACATGGAATATATGAGGAAAAATCTATGGAAGTGCATTTGGAGTTGAAGAAACCTGAAATAAAGAAGAAAGTGACAAGGATGGTGGATGACCATCTCAAGGACAAGGGATTCACAAAAGAACAAATGCAGGTGTTAAGAGAAAAAGTAGAGGGAGAAGTGAGCACAACAAGTGGGTCCATTGGACCTAGAAGATTTGGAAGAACTGCTTCCACCATTCCCCTTGGTATTCACCAACCCTCTGGATCAGTTTCTACCTCCAACAGAACCAAGAGAACAAAGACCAATGCTCTGGTAATAGAAGAAATTTAGATGAAGGAGGCCACAAGGCCTAAAAATAGAAAGAAAAATACTCTAACAAGCCCTACTACCACTACATCAAAAAGAAGAGAAGAGAAAGTTGTAAGAGTAAAGAACATGAGTGTACTATTTGAAGAAGAAGAGGATGTTCAAGTCCACTGATTTTGAAAATAAATGGTACAAAGAAATTGAGAATAGATATTGTTGATACCTCAGATGAAGAAGAGATTGAGAAGGAAAAGCAATCCTCTAGGATACATATGCATAAATGGATGAAGGAAAGGAAGAAAAAGAAATTAGACACAGTTGAACTCGAGAAGAAAAATAAGACAACTCTGGAGAGACCACTCAGCCCAATGAAGTTGGACTCATTGTTCAAAGGTATTTTGCATCATGAGATGTTGGGAGAAATTGATGTATTGTACAAAAAAGCAAATGAGGTGGATAGAGCCACCATAATATAGGGAAGCATCAAATACATTTTGTTTATTGAATCAGGCATGGAGTACATTAGGAAGAAAGTTCTAGATGATGTGTGGAACATCTTAATGGAGAGAGGAAAAGAGGCCATAGAAAATGAAGAGAAGCTTAGATTAGATGCTATGGAGAAAATTGGATTCTCCCTATCTAATGTTGATAAGCCCACATTGGCCCAAGTCCTGAGTGAAAAATTTAGAACAAAATGAAGGGTCACACTTCTAATGGGAAGAGAATGGGATCAATTTGAGAAAATGAAAAAGCAAATAGAGGAGAAGAGTAATGATATAACACAGAAGTATGGCATGATTCCCATTGAATCTAGCAGCAAGGAACAAGATCTAGTGAATGAAAACATTGGAGTTACTGATACAAAAGAAAATCTATACAATACTCCTTTGGATATAGATGAACTAATGCAAGGAAATGTTGAAGATAAGAATGTTACAGTGACCAGAGAGGAAAGTACAAAGGATGGCACTCCTATTCCTCCAATGACATAGGTGATTGCAGATCAAAGCAACCTGGATACATCTGTTCCTTCGATGGATACATAACAGAACACAAGTGAAGGTGAAAAGCATGATATAGTTGATGAGAAAAGGCATGAGAATGATGAGAACAAGGAAACAGAGAATGATGATGAGAAAGAAGGTGAAGTAGATAAGAGTGAAGAGGGTAAGCAAGGAGAGAAGGATAAGGACGAAGGAGATGAAGACAAAGATAAAGACAAGACCTCTGGTGAAGAGGAAGAAGATCTTGATACCATAAAGAATGAAGAAGTAGAGAATTCTGAGAATTTACTTAAGCCCTCTAGTGAATCATCCTTTGGTAATCCTTTAAAAGGTCTATTGTCTAAATAGTTAAGGTTCCAACTAGTTGTTTCTTCTCAATTGTTGCAGTTGCCCATGTAGTAGGGCAATGTTGATTTAAAGATAAGATATCTCTTATACATAAGTTGCAGCTAGGTGATATGTGTAATGCATCAGTAAGAAAAGAAAGTATTGAAACATATCAAAAGAGTAGTGAATTAATGGATGAATTTGTAAATGCATTATAGGAGATCACACCAAGAACTAATGTTGATACATCTTTGTCTACTATGGAAAATTTCAAATTGCTTATTGATTCCTTTACAAAATATGCCTCCAAATTGAAAGGATAAGTGGAAACCGAGGTTGAGACTAGGCTTACAGAGAAGAAGCTGATGGATATCATAGAAAAATGTGCATCTGCACATACCAAATTTGAAGAATGTTTGAAGGAAGTACAAGCTTGTGAGGAAGGAGAAAAAATATTGTTTTTGTATTGCATAAAGTGGTCAGATGCCACAGAAGGAATAAAAGATGAAATGTACTCAATTGAGTCCTAGATAACTAATGCATCAAGTGCCTACGATCTAGCACTAGACAAAGATGATAAGACCTAGATTGCTATAGTGGACTTCCATGACATATTCTTTACTTTGCAGAGCCAGAAGGAAGAGATTATCAAGCAGCTTGGGAAGCTGAGGGACTTGGTAAAAACAAAGCACATACCTACCTCAAGTGACCTTTCCAATATTGAAAAAAATATCAAAGCTAAATCTTAACCCTAGTACTATGGAAGAAAGAGAGGAAACATTGATGGAGCTTGAGTCTCTACACAAAATGCTTACAACAATGAAGAAGAGCTAGGAAGAAGGAAAATTTTCTTGGCAAGCTATTCTTAAAAAGCTTCATGGGTCAAGATCTTCAGGTTGACCATTTCAATCTCTATGCACTTTTTTAGTTTTTCATGTTTTCGTATTCTTTTGTACATATGTGGATGTATTAGGAGTTTTTTGGTTAACTTCCTAAGGGGGAGCTAGTTTAGTTTGTACATATGTTTGAGGGGAGCACCGTTTTCCCTTAATGTCAAAGGGGGAGAGATATTTGTGGAGAGATGTTTGAGGAAAGAAGTTTTGGCACATGTTTCCATCAATGAAAAAGGTGGAGATTGTTGAAAAAATGAAGAAGGTTGTCATTAATGTGTTGTCATTGATGTCAACACTACATGATGAATTTCAAAATAGTATGAAGGATGACTGTAGAAGAGTTATTTTGCAAGAGTAATTTGGTCCACATTTGATCACCCTTAAAGATTTAATTTTATGATTCTAATATGTTTTTCATGAACACCAATAGCATCTTAATTCTAAATTTCACTTGATTTGGATAAGTGGTTCGAAAGTTGCAAGTAACGGAAGATTGACAGATAAGGTTTACATAGTTTTTTGTGTACTAGCTATAACCTAACTGGTCCACACTCCTCCGCAGATTTAAGTTAGACCTTGTGGTTTTGGGAGAATGTTAATAGGTGTCAAAGAATTATATTTTCTAGTTGGCATGATATTTTTAGGTCCATGTGTCCTATGGTGATGATTAGTTGGAGTATTTTGCTTTTAGGTCCTATGCTTGGTCAACCTAATGTATGTAAATATTTTTTGGAGATTAAATATGTGATGAAAATGGAAGAGGGAGCTTTTATAGGTCCATTTTGACCTATATTGCATGTTTTTGGACTTGAAGGCATTTTGATTTGAATTGGGTTCCAACAAGGCACATTTTGTATGATTTAGGGCTACATCTAATTAGGCTGACCTAATTGATGTTTGCAAAGGAGTTTGGTATATATACAAGGTTTATTTGTGTTTGTGGATATTGAATCTCATGTGTACATGATTCAAATACAGTCAGTAATGTGAAATTGTGCAGAGTTGAGTGAACAAGTTGTGTGTGTTGAGAAGAAGTGTTTGAATGTAGAGCATAGCAGATACTTGTAATCTGAGTTGAATAAAGTGTATTAAAGTTTGTGTTTTGAGCTTCAAAGGAACTGAATCCAACATATGTTAGATGCACCTTTTATCAGTTCAAATCTTGGTTGTGAAACCACTTCTTCCTTTCTTTTTTCTATGAATAGTGAGCTCACTTGGATAGTGACTCCACTTGGTAGTGAGCCTTTCTATAATATCTTATAATTGGTTATAACATATTGTGAGCTAATCCTCACCATGGTTTTTCCATTTTAGGGTTTTCCAAGTAAAAATCCTAGTGTTCATGTGTTGTGTGTGTTATGGGGGTGATCCCACAATACTGGTTTACAATTTTTGGCCAAACTAGACACTAAATTGATTTTTTCTAACTAAATCTTCACTTTCAAGCACCTATAGCAGCTAAACTATGAGGAATATGAAGATGATGCAAACTAGTGATTTGCGAAATTTTGTCTTTAGATTCTAAATATATTTTTTTCAATTTTTTTGGAATTAGATTGCACTTATTTTTCCATCTCCTTCGAAAACTAGTTTTTTTCAGTAAACACCATTTTTAAGGAGTGACGCTCACTATATAACATATAAATTTTTTTCCATGAAGGATAAAATTCTAATTTTTTCAAATTTAGATTTGTAACTACGACATCTAGTGCTTCCAATTGGTTTTGTAGTGTTTTATTGAATATTTTTTCCTTAATCAAGTTTTGAAGTCAAACCAATTACAATTCAGACATAGATGGATTGTACAACACATAACTTTTTTTGTATGTATCAATATTCATTTTTTTTGTTCTATCAAGGACTTCAATATCTAGTGCACTCATATTTTTCAAAAACAAAATTGATAATCTTCTATTTTTCCACATGTGCGGAACATAGAGCTTGATTTTCGGTGAAAAACCTAAATTCATAAGAAATAAAAAATAAATATAATAATAAAATTAAATTTATTTAAAATTATACTTTTTGGGAAGCTTATAATAAGGACTACATACTTACAAAAAATAAATTCTAAATGAATTCATTTGATCCCCCAAAAGGTAAATAAAAAATGGTTTTTTATCAGCATTTTGATAGGTGTAAAGGAGACTCTGTTATAGGTATGGTTTAAAACTAGCGGGGTTCTATCCAAGGGGGTTTGATCTAAGGTAGTTTGATAAAACCCTCTTCAATTGGAATGATTTAAATGGAACCTTTTAAGGCTTAAATCATTATATTTTCTAAAAATATGTAATTTCAACAAAAATCAGAATCTCCCAGAAATTGTAAACCAACTTTGTGGGATCACCCATGGGTTATTCATGCTTTCATTCATTATAACTGTTAAGTATGCTTTGGTAATTGGATGGTTTGATAGAATACTAATTCACCCCCCTAGTATTCTAAGTTTTCAACATCTATAGGGAAGTGGATTGCGAGAAAAATATATGGAAAGGGAAATGTGAATATTTGAAGGCGATCTAGATAAAATCTAATAGAACAAGGAAATGACTTAAATGAAGGAATTTGGTGGAATGGGTGGATGATGTCGGAAAGAGAATGATGATGTCATGATGGGAAGGAAAATATTTGGGTGGGATGATGTCAACATGAGATAGGGAGGTAGATAGATGAAGTGGAAGTGGGCATGCGAAAGGATCCAACCGAACTGGATGAAGTCATTCAAAATAGGGAAGTTCATATAGGAAAGTCCTCAAAATATTCTTGACTAGGATTGAGTGGAAATTTAGCCTTCATTTGTACCTACAAGAAATTCATCGGCATTTGCACCTTTAAAAGATATTCAATTTAATTATGGCTTGGGAAAAAATATTTGGGTGGGATGATGTCATGATGAAATCATCAAGGGTGGATGATGTCAACATGAGATAGGGAGGTAGATAGACAAAGTGGAAGTGAACATACGAAAGGATCCAACTAAACTGGATGAATTCATTTGGAATAGGGAAGTTCATATGGGAGAGTCCTCAAAATATTCTTTACTAGGATCGAGTGGAACTTTAGCCTCCATCTGCATCTATGATAAATTCATCGATATCAGATCACCACAAATATAGAAAATCAATCAATTATGGCTTGGGCGAAAAATCCATTGACAAAAAAATGTGCATGAAGTTCACCCCATCCATTGGTATTAGTAGACAATTAATTTTATCTTGATTAGGTCAAATGTGAAAAATTCGTCGACATTGGAAACTTGTGGGTCAGGAGCTTCATCTGAACTATCATTCATATTTGGTTCACTCAGGAAAACTCGCAACATCCGTATGATGTCACTTTTCCCACAATTTGAGAAGAACCACTAGAACCAACAAAGTATTAAACCAAAGTAAAGTTCAAGTTCACATGAAAAAATATTTGTAAAGATTCTATAACAATATAACCAATATGATTCAAGCATAACAACAACCATGGGTGATAATCAATATGAGTTTGGCATGCCTCCTCATATATTCATCCCAAGTGTTTACCATACACCCCAACCATCTTATTCAAGGGTTATTCCTATTTTAGGAGACAAACAAGATGCATTTGAATTAAATCTCCAATGAAACTACAAAAAATACAACAATACCATGACATAATGAAAGCCACAGATAGTCTTCTTGCTTTAGTTCCCAACCGTTATTTTCTTATGCTAGCTCAAAAAGGTCCCAAATTACCTTTTGATTTTGAAATTGCCCTTCTTAAGGTACAAGATCTTACAACCATTGCTTAATGAATTAACTTAGGAGGAAAAAATTCATCAAATATACAAACAAACATCCCCATACTACAATCAATTAACATCTCTATCCCCAAGTATCCATCTCAATTGCCTCAAGACAAGTTTCCCCACACCTTCAATTAGCATCACTCATCAACATACACTTGACAATACATCAATCATCTCTACCAATGATCCATCCTATCTAGTCATGTCACTACATCCATTCCCATGACTAACCCTCAAATCTCCTCATCTATCCCATATAAATCTTAATCATCCACATTTTCCATACCTACAAACACATACATCCCATAAAAATCTCAATCCTCCACATTCAACATACCTAAAAAAAATATACATCCCTTATAACTCTCAATCCTCGGCATTCACCATACCTAAAAACACATACATCCCATATAACTCTTAATCCTCCATATTTAGCATAACTACAAACACATACATCCCCCCAAAATGACAATACCTCATTCAATTCATCTAACATTCCACAACACCAATCATCTATCCCTTATAATTTAACCATCCAACCCCTCGTCAACATTTCCACCTTCACACCTACAAATAATTTGGCACAACAAATTTAGATCTTGTAGAAGAAAAAAATTGACATAGAATTGGGACACACCAAGAAAAATTGCATTCTTGAAGACATATGCCCTTATCCTTTTGATAGATCTATCCCTATGATACCTTTTCTTCACAACTTCAAAATGCCCAAATTTGATAAATATAAAGGAAGAGGTAATCCACACAAACATATACAATAATTTTACATAACTTACCTAGAGGTTGCCTACAACAACACATGTTTAATGTACCTCTTTCCCTAGAGTTTAAGAGCTCAAGATATTGAATAGTTTTCTCATCTACCCCATGGTATTAAAAGCTTTCATGAATTGGAAAAAAAAATTATCAGTCATTTTTCATATAATATTGAACATGAAATATTCATGACTAACTTGTGCAATACACAATGAAGAAACACAGAGTAATTCACTACCTTCCTACAACAATGGAGGAACATGGCAATAAAATTCCCATGGCCTATCCCTAAAAAACAACTTGTGAACATATTTGTCCAAAATTTAAATCAAGAGATGAGATTTCAATTACAAGTACAATATGCTAATACATTTGACAAAATCATAGAGAAAGGGATAAATATAAAAAATTATCTCATTTCTAAGGGTCTTATAAAAATATACAAGGAATGTAAAGACGGTGGTTCAAGTTCTAAAGACAAACCTCGCCTATGAAAAAAAATATTGTCAATGATGGTGTGGTAGATGTGATGTTAGTCCAAAATATACAACCATCATTAACCGTGTAGCCAAACAACCCAAATTTGACTCTTCCCAAAGGACCACCTAGGTAGAACATTAACCCAAGACAAAAATACACTCCTTTAGGAGAGAAAACTGAATCTACCTTAAGAAAATTGGTCCAGTCTAATCTTATCAAGTTTCTTGAACTCAAACAATATGAAGAACCCTAGTTTTAACCCTCATTATATAAAGATAATGAATATTGTGAGTACCATAGATTCAAGGTTGTAAAACACCTAATTGTATCAAAATAAAAAATATCATTCAAAATCTTATTGACTGAGGTGACATTACCATCGAAGACCTTCCCGAAAACTCATATAATAATTGTCTTAGCATATACAAGAATCCAATCTCTGACCATAGTAAAGGAAACAATTATTAAAATGTCAATTATTTATATGATTTTTTTGTGTCATATAGAAGATGCCAATACCAAAATCACCACCATATCCATTGCAAGAAAAAATACAAAGTGTGCAGTCATCACACGCCATGGTAAAGTAACTCTCTAAGGAGCTCAACCAACACCCCATCCTTCATATGAATATAACATCTTAGATCACCTAAGAAAAAAACCCACTCAAATCTCCATCCTAGGATTCCTTCATACATTCCTCTCACATAAGGAGATCCTTGATAAGACACTCTAGGAGTCTTCTATACCCACTAACATAGATACTGAGCAATTTTAGGCCATGGTAGGGAACATGTTACCTCAACCAATCATCTCGTATTCACTAAAAGGGGCCTCCCATCCACTACAATCCATAATCAAGCTCTATACCTAGAATTCTTCATTCAAAAACATAAAATCAAAAGATTCCTAATAGATGGTGGAGTAGGCTTGAATATTTGCACCCTCAAATTTATAAAATAGTTGGGATATTCTGATGGCATCATGGATGCATACAAAATATCACTATTAAATCATACAATGGTTTTGAGCATGAGTTTGAAGGAATAATCAAGTTGCCTATCGAAGTTGGTCTAGCTATATAGAAAAAGGATATTAAGTTCAAGTTTTTGGCCAAAATAAGATTTGCTTAGCCACCAAAGACAACTTCCAAGATGACTCCTAAAAATCTAATTTATTCTAAAGGTAGACTAGAATCATGGAATTCATCTCACACATAACTTTTCTCCATCCCATCATAAAATATTTCTCCAGAGCCATAAGAAAGACCTAAGATTCCATTTGATTATTAGAATATAGTCCCATATAAATAGAGAAGAAAAAGTGAACCAAGTCTTCACTATCACAACCAACTCCAATAATCCTTGTAGCACTTATATTTCCATGAGAGTAGCCATCCATGTTAATCTTAAAGAAACCAAAAGGGGTAGGAGACCACTTGCCAAGCCTATTCAATTTTCTAGTGGCTTGAAATCTAGAGCTAATGCTAGCTTGAGAGATATAGAAAAGGGAAAATTCTAGGAGTTTTTTTAGGTTGAGGTCAAAAGAGATAAGAGGATCATTGAGATCGAATTTAGCCTCAATAGTCTCTTTGAGAATATACTTGATCTTGTGACATAATTGCATGACTATACTTTGACACTCTTGAAAATTTTGAAAGTTTCACTCCAAAAAATCTTCCAAAGAATAAAAGAAGGACAAATATCCCATTCCAAATAAATAAATGAATCAAAATTAGGGAGATAACCCAAAGTATTCCAAAAATTAGATCAGGAAGTAGCATGAATAATATATCTATTTCAAATATTGCACCATAAGCTCCAACACTAAAAGAAAAGGTAACTAGTACACATTTTATTTTTCCATAAAGAACATAAATGGAGGGCCCATGTAATCCTCTCTTTCTATTGTTTTCCTAGGTAAGGCACTTGTTTTGACATAGTAGCCACTTTAAAAAATTCAATTAGGCTAGCAAAATTTATTCTAAATTTTTCTCCGCTATGGAGTCTCTCTATATCCTTCTTTTCTCTTGCTCTAAAGCATGATAAACTAGAGTGACTAAGCAAATTTATTTAGAATCATGGTCCCATGCAAGAACATTTGAGTCCTCTATGGAGTTGCAAGGTCAAACCACCAAAATTGAAGCTAGAGTGTACTTATCCTCCAAAGAACTTCATTTGGGCCAACTCCATGGCTCCTTCCAATGTTGATCAATGGACCTCCCCAAAGGAATAATATATTTTAAATCAAAAACCCTAGACCATCTTGTCTTTAGAAAAATATCATGTAGAGGCTAAATTTGGGGAAATGAAGAGAGAACAGGGGGATGGTTATCTCAAGAATCTTCCCAAAATAAGGAATTATTTCACTTGTTAGTTGTCTAAGATAGCCATTCCTAAATAAGAAAACCCCTTTTTAATAGTATTCCAAATCATGGATCCTTTTTTGGTTAATTTGATTGATGGAATATCCTCATTTGCCACCCTTCATAAATACTTAGAATTGAGAATTTTTTCCAAGGCTAATCTAGATTTTCACACCATCTCTAGTATAATTTTTTCATTAAAGCCTAACAATTACCCTCTAATTGTCGAATACCAAGCCCCCCAACCTTTTTAGGTTTACAAACTAAGTCCTAGCTTGCAAGTCTCCATTTTTGAGCTTCCAAAATTCTTTCCCATAAGAATTTCATTGAAATAACATCAAAATCCTTGAGAAAAATCTTAGGAGTAGATAAAATTAAGAGCCTATAAATTGAAAGAGACTGCAAGAATTTTTAAAAGATTCATTCATATAGAAAATGATAACCAACAAAAGGGCCAATATACCCTCATATAAAATATAACTCAAATCTTCTTCCATTGGTCTTTTTTAATACTTCTAGTAGAAAGGGGAATAGCCAAGTACTCCATAGGAAGAATCCCAAATTGAAAATGAAGAATATATTCAATTTTCCCTGAATAAGCTCTAGCATATTGAAGAAGAAAATATTGGATTTTATCTTCATTAATTTTCCAATTGGAGGAAAATAATTATATAGCTAGTACTTTCCTAAACCTAATCTCCTCCTCAATTTTTGAAATCCCCATCAAGGTAGTATTATCCACAAACTAAACATGAGACTGACAATCAAGATTACATTCCAAAGAGCAACCTTAAATGGACCTCTTTCTTTATTTTTCTTTAAAAATTGGCCCAATCCTTCCACCATTAAAATAAATAAATAGGGAGATGAAGGATCTTCTTGTCTAAGTCCTTTGGATGTTAAAGAAGAGTTGAAGGAATGCCATTGATTAACACAAAAAGGAAGTTGAAGTCACACAACTCATAACCCAATCAACCCACTATGAGAAAAACTTAAAATATAATTATATATTTTGAAGGAATGACCATTTAACACTATCAAAAGGTTTAGAAATGTCAAGCTTAATCAACATGGCCTTTTCCTTAGAATTGCACATAGAGTGAATAAATTTTTCCACCACTACAATATTATCCAAGATTTGATGCCCTTTCACAAAACTCCATTTTTCAAGAGAAATTAGGTGAAGAAAACACTTCTTAAAATGCTCTAAATAAGCTTGGTGATTATCTTATAGGTAAAAGTGCATAAAGCGATTGGGAAAAAAAATCCAAAGAGGTGACCCCTTCTTTTTTAAGAAATTAGAGAAAGAAAAGTAGAATTGATGGATTTGGGCATTTTATTATTATGTGGGATTCTCTAAAAATATCTAACAGGTCAATTTTATAATTTCCCAAAAATATTAAAAAAATCTATAGTAAACCATTAGACTTAAGATACTTACCTTTATTCATTTGGAATGCAACTGTCTCAAGCTCCTCCATGGAGATGGGGTTTGAGAGAGATTAGTTCATATATTTTGAAACCAAGAGAGGAATGTAGACTACAATGAGTTTCTCTTCTACCATATCATGTGGTCAATAGAGGAAAATTTCCTAAGAACTTCCTTAGAGATATCTTGAAAGAAAGATACTTGTTCACATTTATTCAAAATGAGAAGATATAACATTATTAGTTCTTTTGATCTTTTGATCGACAATGCTTTCTTTGTTATGTGTTTCTGTTATGTTGTGACTGATTATTTGTTTATAACATTCTTTCACATTAGCATAGTTGTTATTTGAATTAATATTAATGTATGCTCATTTATTGATTATTGATGTTTTAATTTTGGTCAGTCTTGATGTGACTGTATTGGTGAAGAGAACGGTATTGCATCACTCGCTCGCGAGTGTCCTGTGATTTCCGCGATTCTCTCTTCACAGTGTGTATGATTGATTATATGTATACATGTGCGACATTTGCTTGTTTGCAGGATTGCAGGTACAGGACATTAGCTTCACCTGGTTTCACAGGTCTGAGCGTGTCCACTACTCAACAGTAATATTGGGAGATAGTAACGGGTTACCTAGTCATACCTTTACCCTAGTACAGTGTGTCGTCAGTTTGAATTTGGTCTTAGATTTATCATTGTTGTTCTAGGTTGCGGGACGGGGTTTTACACTTGGTATTAGAGCCTTGGTTTAAACACTGGGTGCTTTGGGATAATGGTGAAACCACTAAGCTGTTAGTTGTGTAAGTTTATACATTGGGCACTATGAGCCCATTACGTTGACCTAGGTGTTTCACTCTTTAATTTATGATTTTTCCTTTTTGGGTTGTTCTCACTTGTTTACCCAGAAGTTGTCGTTAGGTGGTGAAGGTCCAATGGTGCAAAAATTCAGTGGAAAGGGTAGGACCCTCGGTGTAGTGTGCAATGCACTGATATCCTTTCTACTGGAGGAATGCATTATGGACGATTGTGTGGTGTGTGAGTTTGGGGTGTTGTGTGTGGTGGACGACAATTAGTTTTGTTACTTGATCTCGCCCTTGCATGTCTTTGATGAATGCTTTGTGAGGGTTGGTTAGGCCCGCGAGCCTACCAAGAAGTGTGTTTTGTTTGGTTTCCTTTTGTTGAATGGATATTTCGTTGTGTAAAGGGTTGTGACCCTTGAGTGGTTCTTGAGTGTGGTTGTAGTTTGTTTCTTGGGTGTGTTCCAAATGCTTGTTGGGGCGAGATAGTCATAGGACCTCTTACCTTGAGTGCCTTTATATGGCGTTTTAGAGGGTTGAGTTTTCCAGCCTTGTCTTGAGTTGTGGAGGAATGATGCCTCCTAGGTCTTGCCTTACCCTGCAGGATTGGAGTGATTCCCTTGGTTGAGAGTCTTCCGAGGTTGAGATCGATTACTTCCTTCTATCCTATGTTGTGGGTGAGCATGTTGGACCATAGCTTGTTGGTGGGTTACAAGTGATATGTCTTGCCTAAAAATTTCCTTTGCTTGGTTTCTTTACTCATGTTCTTGGAAGGTCTGTTTGACCTTGAGCGTGCCAAGAAGTTCCTTTTGTGTGTATTCTCTTCTGGAGTCTTGTTGTTTTTCTTCACCATGCAAGTATCTAATGCATGTTTTCTTATGCTTTACCTTTTTGTGCGAGTGATTTCCTAATTGACCCTATGTGGTTTTGGAGTTACTTTTGCATGTTATATTGTTTTGAAATTATGAAATATGGTAATAGAAAATAAATGATCATGTTGTTGGTTCATAGAGATTAGTGCACACTCTCATATGATTGATGCATTTGTGTGGAAGTGATCGTGTGATGATGAAACCATGATTGCATTCGTTCCTATGTTAGAACTGTAAATAACTATTGTCTTCTCTCTCTTCCCATTGGTTTACAAAGATGCATGTCCTTAAGTGTGTGGGGTATGTTGTATCTTATGAAAAATTATTATGTATTCATGAAGGTTTGTTTTATTAGATCAAACCTTGGGTAAAGGACCTAAGTCCCCAAGTTGCATTCATAATCATGGAAAATGTATAATATGAATAGAAAATTGTTTTGCAATAAGTAAAAATTTAGAGAAAAGGGATTAGTGAAACTATTGCATGTTAATGATGATTGCATAATAGGTGTATCTTGTTGGTGAGGCCTATAGTCCCCAACTTTATTGTTAAGTTTTAAGAAATCATGTAGATGTTAAATTATTGCACCTAGATATAAAATGTAAAATGGTAAATGTATGTTGAAGTGTTGCATACCTTGTCTTGAGTAAACATTGTAATGCTATTGCACTATGTGTGGGAAATAAATTTGGATAACATATGTGTGTACTAAGGCAATTTATCATCTTAATAAAAGTGAATGTGAATGTGAGATTTATCATAGCATTGTTGATTTACTCCATGTAGCACTATGATACATTGTATGGATTATTTGCGTGGGACTTGGCTTTTGGTTCATGGATTCCTCTATCAGGGTTTAGTATGCTTCTTTTCGGTGTCTAGATGGACCCACATGTGACCTTGTGATGATTTCTGGTGGTGTGTATGGGTGCATATGTGTAGTATGTATGTTAATCTTTGGTTATGTGCTTTGGAGTTTTGGTCGGTGGTTGCATCACCATGTTGAATTGCATGAGTTGATAGTGTATTAGGTTGGATTGACTATAGCACGGAATTGCTGTTGTTTTTATGTTAAGATTTGAAATGGTTCAGTTTATGATCCATTGAGTATGCGTGATTTTATGGTGTTTGTTTTGGGGGTACTTGCAGGCTTCCAGGAGTAAGCCTAACCCTAGGGGGGGAGGATGTAACACCCCTCCATTTTGGATCTTTTGATCGACAATGCTTTCTTTATTATGTGTTTCTGTTATGTTGTGACTGATTATTTGTTTATAGCATGCTTTCACATTAGCATAGTTGTTATTTGAATTAATATTAATGTATGCTCATTTATTGATTATTGATGTTTTAATTTTGGTTAGTCTTGATGTGACTGTATTGGTGAAGAGAACGATATTGCATCACTCGCTCGCGAGTGTCCTGTGATTTCCGCGATTCTCTCTTCACAGTGTGTATGATTGATTATATGTATACATGTGCGACATTTGCTTGTTTGCAGGATTGCAGGTACAGGACATTAGCTTCACCTGGTTTCACAGGTCTGAGCATGTCCACTACTCAACAGTAATATTGGGAGATAGTAACGGGTTACCTAGTCATACCTTTACCCTAGTACAGTGTGTCATCAGTTTGAATTTGGTCTTAGATTTATCATTGTTGTTATAGGTTGCGGGACGGGATTTTACATTTCTATTTCCAAAAAATATCCTCACAAAGACATCATTCAAAAAGTTCCTTAGAAGATATAGATTTTTCGTACAACTCCTTTGTCATTCCCTCATCCTTAATCTAAAAAGTGATTCTCAATAAATTATCCTAAAGATGAATCTTAATTTAAAAAATATTTCCAAAAGAGAATCTATTCTTCTTAAGCTTAAATTTAATAAACTATAGTATCTTTAAGAAGGAATAAATAGTTGTTCCAAAGATAGGCTTCCCTTCCATCCACCATCACTCCATTAGCTTGTATGTCGGGAGGGGGTTGAGGAAATATAAAACCCATCTTTGTAAGTGTCCAAATTCATAACATGTATGACAAGAAAAGGGTAGCACTTCATAATTAAATTTTAGATCCAATTCATATTACTCAATCTTGATAGATTTAGGGAGAGGATTATTCAAATTAATTTCAACACAAAGACGGTAAAATTTTTCTACCTTCTTATTTGGCATATGGTGAGAAGGACCCAAGGGTTTCCAAATAACCATCACAATGGATTACAAAATGTCATATCTCTAGAACTCCATTAGAAGACGAGGGAGAGAAGTCCAAAAAAGAATTTTGGATTGGATCTCCTCTACTAGATCAAACCCTACATGGAAAGGTTTAATAAAGAAAGTTGTTTGATTGTAAAAATAGGGACCTCCTTTAGAAATCATATTTCAATATTCCATTCTTGGAAACACCACAAAGAAGTACCCATTTGTAGCTAGATTGATTTCTATATCATTTTCCAAATTCCAATTCCTTTGAGCCCAAGCCTCCAAAAAAGGCAAGGAGATACAAATACCCATAAACTTACAAATTAAGGCATGTTCAAACAAATAAGAAACATCACGATTAATAGCTTTTGGGTTGGTAACTAGAACATATTGATCATTATTTTTTGTTGATCTTTAATTTTCTCCAAGCATCCATTAGATCTTGGATGATTCATCAAATGCTAATTAGATTTGGTTTCCTTTGTTATATGAAAAAAAAATGAATATAATTTGTATGTCAGAATGAGGAAGGCTCGTCTAGTTATATTGGGGGGTCCCTTAGATGCCTAGTAAGATTTCGCCATGCAAGTAGCCAACTCTAAACCAAAGTGCAAAAAGGAAAATAACATCAAAAAAATGAGTGGGAGAGAACCCAATTCTTCACATGACAACCCCACACCACATGGAATTTAGTAGGAGAAAAATAAGCCCCTCACATAGTAGGCTTATGGCCCTACACAATCACTATACCAGTGGTTAAAAGCTCATAAAGCCCACATGCACCATACAGTTCTCAAGCCACTTAGTCCTCATCTCCATAAAAATCTTAGTGTGACCATGAAATTTCATTAAACTAAACAATTAACTATATTTATCGGGTTTTATCTAATAATGATCTATATTTACTTGGTTTCATGTTTTGACAAAAAAATATTAGCAATATAAATTTATAGATAAATTATTCATCAAAAATCTAATTTATGGCTATTCTTAAACATCAAAGGGTTCAACATAATGTCAAACCAATTATTAGAAGTGGCAAGACACACTCATCAAAACACTATTATGATGCCATATGTTAATGTGTATGGTAAAGGAGACCAAGCTACAACATTACGATTTTCACCATTTGTTGATGAACAAGGGCATATTATAAAATGATATTGTAATAAGGTCTATGTCAATGTTAAAGATTATTATACTTAGGAGTTCTAGAGTATTAGGAGTAACATTCTGAACAAATCATTTTCATGAAGTGTTCATGTAAATGAACATGAAAGATATTTCAAAGAATTCTAAAATTGATTAAGTGTCAAAGTACCAATTCATTGAACTGATGGAAAATGAAAATACATATAAAAATTCAGAAGAATATAAATATAAGATTTACATTCAAAAATATATTAAAAACAAGACATTAGAATTAAAAATTAACATTTTACGGATAAAATTTATGAAAAACAAATTAAATAAATAAATAAAAATAAATTCATATTAATTATATATTAAAATATACTAAACACACTTTAAAAGGAAACTTACTAAAAATATTCTTCAATTAATTTTATTTTTTTCCATTTTAAATAACTGGATACTAATATATATATTTTTAGTGAGCCTCTTTAAATATGAGATTCCAACAAAGTTGGTGGAAAGTTATCTTGGAATTAGGTAAGAGGAACCTCTTTATTGTTGTTGAAGGATTTGGTGAGATACTCCAAAATAATGAATGCTATAAATATGTAGGGAATATAAGAGTTCACATCTCACATATCTATATTTTATGGGCGATTCCCCACTAATATGGGGGCATTCTTGCAACCTTGTAAATAAAATAATGTTAAATCTAGTTTTTTAATGAGTGAAATGTGACTAGGAAGCTTGGAAGTATTATAGGGTACAATTTGCAACGTGAGACCTCTTTTATTATTTGACTTGGAGAGATGACTAATCATGTCATATATTATTATTATTATATAGTAAATATATTGTTAGTTTACATATCATTTAAAAATATATTAAATCTCTTTTTTATTTTTGATATATATTTTTAATTGTTCAAAGTCAATCTTTAGCAGAAAGAAGTTCAAGATATAAACTAACAATAATTACAAATTAGTCATCAAAGGATTGAAAGAAGGATACAAAGAGTCATTTCATGAATTGAACAACTTTACTTCAACTACAATTGTTATCTGACTGAAATTGTAACACTCATTCTTTGATTTTTTGAAGTTAATCCATGACCTTAACATTATTCTTGCATAAGATTTGAAGCTACGAAAACAAAAAGGCCACTTGAAGAAAGTTGTCAAAGGAAAGCCTTAAAGTATCAATTGTCTACTGAAAGTTTTTAGAAAACAAAACAAAACATTTGGTCTTCCATATATGCTTTAAAATAACTTTTCTAATTGAATCAACAATCACATTATTATGCATACCAAAACTAAAAATAGCTTCTTTCCAATTTAGCTCATGATAAAAAAATTCAAGAGCCTTTTTAAACACATATGTCCATTGTTTCTTAACAAATATGCAGTCCCAAAAGATTGTTTCATATTCTCTAAAAATAGGAAATAAGGGAAATTGACTGGTTGAACCATTATACATTTCAATCTATCCTCAACAAGTAGTTTGCAATGGAGAATTTTCCAATGCAACACTTGAGTTCAAAATCAACATATAATTTCCATATTTTGTAAGGTTTGAAACCCTAAACTATCTCACAAAGATAAATAGTAACTCATTTTTCACATGAATATAGAAATGAAATGAAACATATTCAACATATATAAATGGCATATTCCATCTCACATATAAAAATGACTAATCTAGAATATTAAGTACAAGAAATAATGTACATCATCACATGAAGTACTATCTAGTCAAGTATTGTAGAGTACACGATATAATTTATGCAAGAATATGACTTAGGCTCTCATGCCCATCTGGTCATAACAATACAAGTAAAGATATAAAAGAAACATAATCACTGCTGCCACTAACCATAATGGTCATCCACAAACCAAGAGACGAGAACATGGCTCAAGTGTTTTTCCGTCCAACCATGAAGCTTACACTTCCTCATAATTCTTCCTAACATGAAAAATACCTGACCTTGCACAAGAATCCTAGCAACCTGAAAACGGCTGGCAGGATGGAATCTGGTGCAACCTGATATATCTACATACATTTCACATATGAACATGCTATGGCCTACTATCAAGATATGACAAACAAAATAAAATAACATTCATCTATTTCAATGGTACACATAGCTTTGGCCAGAGCAAATAAACTATAAACAGTAGGTAAAAAAAATCTACTCCCCTTTGTTAGTCCATATTCAACACTTGTACTAGAAGGTAAAGCCAAATCACATATCGAAGAAAAATACTTTCCTCATGAAGACAATATAACATACATATATTCAATGATCATAAAAATAAATAACCCTTTTCTTTTCATGCAAAATGATTATATGAAGGTCTTTTGTTATTTCAATCCTTTCATGCATAATGCTGATTAAATGTATAATTGGCATGCAACTTGATTATTGACATGCAACTTGATTATTTGACATGCAACTTGATTACTTGGCATGCAACTTGATTACTTGACATGTAACTTGATTATTTGAAATGTAACTTGATTATTTGACATGAAACTTGACTATTTGGCATGCAACTTAAATTCATAAGAAACCAATTCATAACATATGTTGATTGGAAATAAAAGAATCAGATCCATAACAATTGAACGATAGTTTCATATATTTAGTTTTATAGTTTTACTATGGAATCATCACATCAAAATAAAATGTTTACAGGTATTAACTTCATGGAAAATACACTATATTTAAATTTATGTATCTTATTGTTTAAAATATGCTGATATTACAAAATAGCACATTGGTTTTATAATAATTCATGTTTGGTTATAGTAACGATTTATTCATTAATTTACGTATAATACTCATACCATATATATAATAAAATCAACATGCATAACCATTATTTTTGTATTATATGTAATAATCATTGCATAGGTTCTTACATCTTCCAAAAATAATAGAGGTCTTACCTGGTACTTTTCCCTACACGTTGACTCCTCACTCTATTGAGATTCCACGATCCAATCCTCCTTAGTTGCTGCCAAAAAATAATGATCTCCAAAACTTGTTGTGTCTTCCCTTCGTTAATCTCTCTTATTTATGGTTTTTCATATTTCCATGCAAGTGTTCAACTCTAGTTGGAGTATTTCTCTATTTTTAGAATTGAACTTTCACCTCTTGTCAGGATCGCATGATTTATCATGTATATCATTTGAATTTTAAACTTATTTTATTTTTTTTGTTTTATTTTTTAATAATTATCATATAGATTATAATTTAAAACTTATTTTATTCAATTTTATTTTCTTTTTAACAATAAGCTATTTATATATTTAAATAATAATATCTTTATTATATATAAATATAAATTAAGAGATTTATCACTATCAAACTTTTGAAATAAAATATTTTATTTTCCCAATTAAATTATTTTTTGCAAATAAAAGAATCATAAGACATAGTCATCATTTAAATCATAATGCACAATAGGCAATGGTGTATTCATGATAACACAATGCACAACATAATTATTCATAATGTAGGATGAATGCAACTACATGAGTGTGTGTAGGATTTCCATCATGCCGACTATTGTTGGGTGACTAGGTCATCTCTACCTCAACCATGTTCTCGCCTTCAACCTATTCATGCACTCATTTGCACTCAATATCTCGTCAATAGGTTAGCTCATAAAATCATAATCAATAATAAAAATATTTGCATCATAATAATTCATCATTATTTTAATCACAATAGAATGCATTTTAAAGATAATATCTAATCCACAAAAACACATTAATCTATGCTTCAAACACATATTGTCCAATGGTCTCATCTAGTTCCATTTATTATCAAATAAATTTTATGCAAGGAAAATCGAGATGTGACATCCTTCCCCACTAGGAAGAGACATCATCTCGATTTCTTATTAGACACACACTAAAACAAATAAAATTATCACACTAATGCAACAACAAAAATTTATTTCAAAACTAAGCACTCAAATGAGGAAAAGAGTGGTTTGTATCCTCTGCATTCTCCCATGTATCACTTTCCACATAATATTGGTCCCATTGGACCTTATATTGTGCTAAATCTATATTACACAACTTAATGTTGCATCTATCATGAATTTGAGTGGGTTCCACCAACACCATTGATAGATCCTGTACAAGCAAGGATAGGTACACCTAGTGCACAATCCTTCAAACATGTCATACTCACAGATCAATCCTCTAGAATATCACCAAGTATAGGCACCAAACACAAAACACACAACTCTAGGGGTGCACAAGCTAAGTGAATACCCGCCACTAGGTGCACAACCACCTCAGATATAACCACACTACCTTCACCAGCTACCCTTGCAATCAATGTTACAAATTGGCTACTAGGTCCAACAAACCACAAGCCAATAAGGTCCTACTCAAATATTTCCACAATAGCTAGGAACTCCATCTATAACCAAGGACAAGGCACAAAAGCCTTCCAACCCTTCCTCGACACAAGGCTAGGGGCAACACTACCTCACCTCCATACTCAACAAGATCATGCCTCACTTCCAACTATGGCACACTCACAAGGTTCTCCCATAGTAACACTTGGAAAATGCGAGGACTTCCTAAGTGCTCTAGAGCTTATCAATGTGAAACTAGGAATAACATACAGGTTATTAGAGGAAAGGATCTAGGAAAATACTTCTAAAAGGCATAAGCACTCCCAAACAACGAGGCTTAGCAACCCCAAAACCCAGACTGCAACCAACAAGGAAACAACTAAAAACAAAGCATAGGAGCAAAACTCAGATCTTCACTATCATGACACTCAACTATGTCCTGCCTAAGGGTTAAAAAACTCAACAAGATCATGAAAGAATGATAAAAAGGAAACCAAAAACCATTATAGGGTTCAAACACTAAGCAATCTCCAAGAGAATACAAAAGATAGCCAATTCCTCATGTACCAAAATTGCATATTCTTCTAGCCTTAGGCTAGGAACACCACTAAATAGCCAAGGAGAAACTCCTAAAAACCAATAGGGCAACCTCAACTAGAAACTTAACAAGGGTAGACATATATAATATAATTAAATAATAAAATAATACATGTCAAAGAACTTACTAACGTACCTTCATACCCTACGCTATATCAAACATACGTGTAGCTATAAAAATTGTATCCCAAATGACATGTGCATCTTCACACTATCAAATAACATGTATTTCGATGCCCAAGACACCTCAAAAAATAACCAACTAATACCAAGGCACTAGGAAACATGGTCACAAGACCATAACAAGTAAGGCCAAGACAAGAAAGAGAACACCTAGTTGGTGGACTAAATCACACCCAACCATCTACTAGAAAGAAGATTTAGGCATCATGCAAACACAATTATCCATAGATTTAAACTCACTCAGAGATCATATAATTCCATGAACATTCTCATATAGAGATTTGACTACACTTCACTCAATTCCAAACAAAAGGACTGATGAGGCCTTGTAAAGACCTCATATATTTTCTAAGTTTAACACTTGATAATTTATATTTGGTTTAAAAACTGATGATATTACCTTTTATATGCTTCGTTTATGGGCTTAATTATGCATGAAGACTTAGAATATGAATGCTTTTATATAAATGCTTATTTCCTTTGAATGCATGATTTAATGGTATTTAATGTGTGATTATTTCATGATTGTGTGTATTTAACGCATAATTGGAAGAGAATTTATATAACCGATGAAGTGCTAACCGTTTCCCATTCAAATGAGATTGGTGGCTAACCTTTCACAACTCAGCATCTTCGACCAAGTTACCTATCAACTAAACAACAGTTCCAACTAAGCATGTGTTCGACATCAACTGAAGATAATTGCAAGATCTTCATGATTGTTTTCCCTGCGCTCCAGAATATCTTTAATAGAATGGAGTTAGTTTGATTTCCCGCTTTTCCCTATTTTCAAATAAGAGAAGGATATTTATATCCAATCTCAAGTTAGTTCGGTAGTAGATTGTATTAGTTTATGATTTTTGTTTCTTAGTTCTTCGCTGAATACTTTGTACTTTCGTCCCTCTTTGGGAAAATTTTATGGAATAAAAGAAGTTGATCATATCTGTATTAAGATCCCTCTAGAGGCAGAGCAAGGCCCGCTCTTTCGAAGGAAGGTGATCTTGTTAGTTAAATAAGCTCATCTTCATTCTTGTTCTAAATTGAAATTGTTTCATTAGTTAAATGTTAGAATAAATCTCAAATCTATCATTGAAATCTTTATTTTGATTACAGTGTTAATTAAATAGAATCCTTTCAGTTCACTTTCCAGTTAATGAGATTGTGGATAAGATAGTTAGTTTATCATCGATAAATGGTTATGTTCTTAATGGGATATGCACATAGCAAGAACTATTACTTGTTAGATTGAATTAGATTTAAATTTTGTTAATTAGTTAGATCTTGAATTTGAGAAAATGTTAGATTCTTATTTTCTTGCAAATTAAATTAATTTAATCATCCATTCCTCATGATCTGATTTAGCTTGGAATATGACCTATCTCTACACATTTTATGTTTTGAAGTAATTCAATTTAAAGCTTTAGAATAAGTTAAGTAAGAAATTTTTTAGAAGAATAGCATAGCTCCACTTCTGATAAGGAAGGAACAAATCCAAACCGCTCCTAATAAAGCGGACCAACAACAAACCCCCCCAAAAACCAATCCAACTCTTACCGTAGATAGCTTTAGACACCCCTAGGTTGACAATTAAAGATTGAATGATTAGGGAATTGTGACAACAATGACCCCTATCCATCAAGGACATTCACATACATTGAAGCCACTCAAAGATAAAAAGAAAAACATATGTAGCATTTCACAAAATTTATGAACACCACACAACATACACTTCCATTTCATCAAGAAAAACAATTGAAGCAATATTATTCTAATTAACACAAACACCAAGACTTAGCACATTATCTAGATATACTCCCTCATACATTCTATCAAGGGTTCATAATGAACATGATAGGGAACGAACGTAACATAGAAAAGGACTAGAAATTTCAAACATTTAGAATAACCATCACAAGGATAAAATACAATCAAAGAGAGTGAATTATCAATTCCTACGATAAATCATAAAATCTATGCAATTTAAACAATAAAACAAGTGTGACCAAGGGCCACAAAATAGATAGATGTAAAATTTGGTTACTAGACCACTCATAAGAAAATTAAATATTCAATGTCGATTTGTAATCAATGATTAGAAAATTTATCAATAAAAAAAGTAAAGCATAAAACTTTGAAAAGATGATGACATGAACTGAGTGACTAATATTAGCCACATTTGAGGGAGTAAAGGCTACACAAAACCTTGGGATTATAACATCCAAAGTGAGAGTATGCTCAAACATAATACAAACACAATTCTCCAAATTCAATCAACTATGTCAACGAAAATGACATTAAGAAAATGCATTTTGTTTACATTATCACATTATGATGCAAGAAGGCATATGAAAAGTTCACTATGACATCCACACATTCTATCCACACTAGGGTAGGGCTTCACCCAAGGACCCCTTCCACAAGGAATTTACAATTACAATGCAATGACACAGACATTACTCACATCATGCATCACTACCATATTCTAAACAAAATGACATCCACACCATTCACATGGAACATTACAATTGAGGTTCTAAGATAAACTAACATAATGCTCCTAATAAGAATAAATTCATTTAACAATTAAACATAAATCCAATGCAAGTAGGAAATTAATGCCAATTACCCATCTAGGTTCTTATGAGAACCCTAGGGAGAATATGGTTTGGGAACATAATTCATTAACCCAAATATTCTATTATGAAAATGAAACACTCCATTCATGCACTAACATGATCACTTCACACACATAATGATTTTTCCAATAGGAATACAATGCACAATGCACCATAAGAAATGTTACCATAAGGCCACATTTTTTTACAATTCAAGCATATGACATACACCACATTTACTTTCAATGCATCAATCACATAAAAAATTTCACAATGCTCAATCACGAACCAAGAAACTACCACCCAATTTCAACCACATGCATTCATATACACACATCCAAGGATAACACACAAGTATAAGCAAGACCACTCAAGGGTCACCACCCATTTGCACTAAGCAAGAATTGAGACATTGAGATGGAAATCACACACAATCGCACTTCTTGACAACTCAAGGGTCTAATTAACCCTCATGAGCAAGCATTTATCAAACATATCAGGCAAGGGAAATTTATGGCAACAATAATTATTACCAACATCACAATCACACATGTAAAGACCCAACCAAAGCTCTCACACAACAAGCAACAAATTAGAAAGCGATCATTCCCCACTTAGGAGACTCTCAACCAGGGGTATCTTTCCATCCTTCTCAATGCATTAGAGCCTAGGAGGTACTCTTCCTCCTCAACCACATTGCACTGGTTGGTTCACACTAAACCCTAAAAAATACCACCCAAGTCACCCATGTAAGGAGCCAAACATTGACTCACCCAAAACAAGTACTTGCACGATCATGCACCAAGCACTAACAACCACATGGGAGAGGATATGAACTAGAGATCCTAGTGCTGCAACATGCGCTTTGATACCAAATGTAAGGTTTGAAACCCTAAAATATCTCACAAAGATAAATAGTAACTCATTTTCACATAAATATAGAAATGAAATGAAATATATTCAACACATATGAATGAAATATTACATCTCACATGCAAAAGTGATTAATCCAAAATATTAAGTACAAAAAATAAGGTACATCATCTCATGAAGTACTGTCTAGTCAAGTATTATAGAGTACATGATATAATTTATCCAAGAATATGACTCAAGGTCTCATGCCCATCTGGTTATAACAATACAAGTAAAGATATAAAGGAAACATAATCATTGGAGTCTTCGACTACTACTAACCACAACAGTTATCCACAAACCAAGAGACAAGAACATGGCTCAGGCGCTTTTTTTACCAACCACGAACCTTATGCTTCCCTATAATTCTTGCTAACATGAAGAATACTCGACCTTGCATGAGAATCCTAGCAACCTTAAAATGGCTGGCAAGATCGAATCCGGTGCAACATGATATATCTACATGCATTTCACATATGAACATGCTATGGCCTACTAGATCATGATATGATAAAGAGAATATAATAGCATCCATCTATTTTAATGGTGCACAAACATCCATCTATTTCAATGGTACACAACTTTGGACAAAGCAATTAAATCATAAATGGTAGGTAGATCTAGAAAATCAAATCTACTCCCCTCTATTAGTCCATATTCAACACCCATCCCAGAAGGTAAAGCCAAATCACATATAGAAGAAAACTACTTTCCTCATGAAGACGATATAACATGCATATATCTAATGATCATAAAAATAAATAACCCTTTTATTTTTATGCAAAATGATTATACGAAGGTCTTTTGTTATTTCAATCCTTTCATGCATAATGATGATTAAATGTATAATTGACATGCAACACTATTATTGACATGAAACCTAATTATTTGACATGCAACTTGATTACTTGACATGCAACTTGATTACTTGACATGCAACTTGATTACTTGACACACAACTTGATTGTTTAACATGCAACTTGATTATTTGACATGCAACTTGATTATTTGACATGCAACTTAAATCCATAAGAAACCAATTCATAACATATGTTGATTGGAAATAAAAGAATCAAATCCATAACAATTAAATGATAGTTTCATATATTTAGTTTTACAATTTTACTATGGAATCATCACATTAGAATAAAATATTCACTAGTATTAACTTCATAGAAAATACACTATATTTAAATATGTATACTCTTTTGTTTAAAAATACTGAGATTATAGAATAGCACAGTGGTTTTATAGCAACAAAGAATTCACGTTTGGTTATAGTCATGATCTATTCATTAATTCGGGTATAATACTCATACCATATATATATAATAAAATTGACACGCATAACTATTATTTATATATTATATGTAATAATCTTTGTATAGGTTCTTACATCAACCAACAATAATAGGGGTCTTACATGGTACTTTTCCCTACATGTTGACTCCTCACTCTACTCAAATTACATGATCCAATCCTCCTTAGTCGTCGTCAAAAACATAATGATCTCCAAAACCTGTTGTGTCTTCCTTTTTTGAGCTCTTTTATTTATGGTTTTTCATATTTCCATGCAAGTGTTCAACTCCAGTTGAAGTATCTCTCTATTTTTAGAACTAAACTTTCACCTCTTGCAAGGTTCACATGATTTATCATGCAGATCATTTAAATTTAAAACTTATTTAATTTAATTTAATTTTAATTTAAAACTTATTTTTAATTTCTTTTTTAATAATAATCATGCAAATAATTTAAAATTTATTTTATTTTCTTTGTAATAATAAGCTATTTATATATTTATATTATAAATAATAATATCCTTATTATGTTATTATTATATATATAAATATAAATTAAGAGATTTATCATTATCAAACATTTGAAATAAAATATTTTATTTTCCCAATTAAATTAATTTTCAGAAACAAAACAACTATAAGACATAGTTATTATTTAAATCATAACACACAATAGGCAATGATGTATGTATGATAACATAATGCACAATATAATTATTCATAATGCAAGATGAATGCAACTATGTGAGTGTGTGCATAGGATTTCTATCATGCCAACTATTGTCGGGTGGCTAGGTCATCTCTACCTCAACTATGTTATTGCCTTCAACCTATTCTTGCACTCATTTGCACTCAATATCTCATCAATAGGTTAGCTCATAAAACCATAATCAATAATCAAAATATTAACTCATAATAATTCATCATTATTTAATCACAATAGCATATATTTTAAAGATAACACCTAATTTATCATCTAGGAAAACACATTAATCTATGCTTCAAACACATATTGTCCAATGGTCTCATCCAGTTCCATTTATTATCAAATAAAGTTTATACAAGCAAAATTGAGATGTGACATATTTGAGCACTCATTTTGATCCAAAATTTGGAGCTAAATATGCATTTCTACTTATGATTAAGATGAAGAGTAAGAGATCAACAAGGAAGGATTTGTAAATAAACCTTATTTAAAGGAAGATAATTTAAAGCGCTAAAGGACAACCATTTTCAATCCTTGAGAGAATTACATTCCCTCAGAGTATAAAGCTTCATAGAAAGATCAAGAGAAACTAAAGACTACACAAATATCAAAAACTTCTTATATTTAGATCACTTAGCCTAAAATTATTTTTGATATATTTTCAAGAGGTCCAATCAAATGTATTAAAATCCCAAATATATTTGAAATTGTGAACTCCTTTTCTAAATAATTAACAAGCATGTCTCAAAAATCTAATAGCTACCAGTTGATTATGATAATTAATAAGTTTATTCCACTAGATTGAAGTTGAGGAAAAACTGAAACCATGTTGCAAGGAAGAATTATTCCACTTCAAAAATTGACAAACTTGTTGCCAAGATTTCCAAATAGGGTGTAGAGGAAATGAATGTCTAAATTTAAAGAAGGGAGACATTAACATTTTATCTAATCAATTAACAACTTGCCACTTCTTGATTGAAGGTTCCATGATTTGATGATGGACTAATTTTTTTATGGTTCATCTCTACTAGAAACTCTAATAATTCATTTCGTAGTAAGGCAAAGCCTTTGAGTTTTTAGGTCTATGAACCCAAGGCATCCTTTAGATCTTAGTTGAATGCAATGAGACCAAGAAGAGGCAATGTAACTAGCATTACCATTCCACTTAGGCCAAATGAATATTTGAATTATTTTGTTCAATTCTCCATACCCTTTCTTGGATGCCATACCCTTTCTTGGATGACATCCAACATGATGAATAGTACACATGAGTAGCAATGTGAATTTTACTATCAACTTGAATCTTTTCCTACTAAGAATAATTTTTTTTTACCCCAATTACATAATTTTTTAAAATCTATTTAAGAACCAACCCCATAGTTATGAAAGAGAGACCCCAAAACCAAAAGGGATGTCAAGATATCTCATATCTCATTATCTCCCCATATTTAATTAGCCTCCACTCTTTAGGAATCCAATGAGGAGTAAAGAAATTCTGAGATATTAGAAATTTAATTTTGTTATGAGCTAATTGAGAACTAGAACCAACAAAATACAATTTAGGATTTTATTTAGGATGTCTAGTGTTGTTTAATTCTTCTTCAAAATTTTGTAGGAACAACATAATGTCATTAAAAAAGTGGGAATTAATATCCAACTTATCATGAGGAATGGATATACCTTTAATAAGCTTAATTTAATCAGCCTTTAGAAGACGACATCTTGAAGCATCAATTGTAAGCACATATAGGAAAGGAGATAAAATACATTTCTGTCTTATAGATTGTTGTAGCTTAAAGGGTTCTGATATAGATTTATTAATAAGAAGATGATAATTGACATGTTTGAATAGTATTTGAACATGATTTTTGGATTTGGTCCAAAACCCAACTAATGCAACATTTTAAGAATGAAGATTCAATGAGTTCTAGCGTAGGCTTTTTCAATAGTCTCCTACGCCAACATTAGATTGTAAATTATAAATATAATTCTTATAAATATTGGTTTTTTATCTCTCACTATACCATGCATAATATATTTAATTATGATAGGTAAAGCCTCCATAATAATTTAATAGGAAGCATTTAGTAGGGTAATTGGTTACCAACCAACAATAGTATCCTCATTTTTTCCCTTAGGAATAAATTTGATTAAGCCTTTATTGATACTTGGACCTAAGGATCCATTTTGGAGAACTTATAAGTAGAGAATATAAAAATTATTTTTGATATGATGTCACATGATTTCATAAAATTTGGTTGGAAGACCATCAAAGCTAGGGCTTTTATTATTTTTTATAGAGAAAAGAGTATGTTTGAGATCTTCCATGGAGAGAATTCGATCCAAAAATAAACTATAACTTGGATCAATATTGTTAGGGATATACATCTTGACACTTTCTTCCAAGATATACTAAATATTTGTACAATTATTCTTGTCTTTAAATAATTTTTCATAATTTTAAAAAAATAATCTAATAGTTTCAACAAGGTCTTTGTGTAATCCATTTTCATCCACAACAACACCAATTTTCTCTTTTTTTTTTATGTTTATATTTGAGATAACTGAAGAAAAATTTGGATCCTTTATTCTCTTTATCCATTAAACTCTAGCTCTAATCTTGGCACCCTATGCCTTGTAATGGTCTAGTTTTCGTAGCTACATTTTAGTAACAACAATATAATTTTGAATCTTTTCATTATGAGGATAAAAATTTAGTTTTTTCTTAGCTTGTTCTAATTTTTGAAGGGATTTTTCTCTTCATTTACATCTCCATGCCATTAACTTACCAAATAATTGAAGAAAATCAATGCATTGTGTTAGAGCAGAACACCACTACTCAATCCATGACTCACCCTTTTGAGGCTTTAGAATATAATTCTAAATTCCCACTAGAAAGAAGAAACACATTTAATATTTTTTAAATGAGAGGTATTAATATTATAGATGAGTTGAGAATAAGGGGTTGCTTTATGAGTGAGAGAGATAGAGAAAATGATAGGAAAATGATCAAATAAGTTAGCTAAATAATCAACTTGTACACAATAACCAGAAGAAGAATTCTCCAATTAGATATTATTAGATACATAGAATTGTTACAATCTACTCAAATTCCTATCACTTCCTAATCTGAAATTGGACCATGTAAACTAATTATTGGCATGGATGGTGAATTTATTATGAATGGAGTCAACCACTCCAACAATATTATGGAAATACATCCATCTTTCAAATTTATCATGGCTAAGTTTGAAATAATTGAACTAGCTATGATCTTCATGATGCTCAACCATGTTGAAGTCCCCTTCCAACACCCAATCAACATTAGGAATAATTTTAGACATCCAATCCCAAGGAGCAGATCTATCTTTTAGATTATTAGGAGCATATATGGAACAAAACCAATAGGTTTTCCATTGATAAAGGAAAGAGCTGAAACATAAATATGTGAAGGGTCCTCCCCTTTATCGATGATATGTTTGGAAATATAAGGAGACATTCCAAGAATAACTCCACCACAACCATCATTACAAGAAGTATGAAGGAACACAAATTCTTTCCAACGATTGAAAAGAGTCATATTTAGGTGATCATTACTTAATTTGACTTTTTCTAAGAATAAAACATCTTATCTCCATTTCAATATGGGGTCTTTGACTTTAAACTTCCATTGAGGGAGGGAAATACCTCTCACATTCCAAGATAAAACCTTGTAGTTCATGATGAACCAAATATGTTATTTTCATCTTCTTATGCAAAGACTCCAAAATGACTAGAGAGGGAAATAACTTGTTCATTATTTTATCTTTTTCATTTGAAAAAGATGGAGACCTTAACCTTTTTATAGAATTAGAAGGAGAAAATCAAAGATGTTAGTTGTTATGAAATCAAATATAAAATCACATTTAATTTATTTTCTTAAAAAATAAAATCATTCAAGGTTTCTTAAAAAGTCATAAGAGTCCATTATAGACTTATACCAAGAATTTCTCAAGAAAATTAAACCATATGCTATCTCCTTGTAATTTTTCTATTGTATAATGATTGAACGAATACTCTCTTTGTCTCTTTGATTTAGTAAGAAAAATCATATGTTTTTGATAATATAAGCAACATTTACAGGGTTTTGTACCCTTTACACAAGGAGCCCACAGGGCCAAAAAGAATCATAACCAAAAAGTATAATTTTTTTTTACAGTAACAGCATATGAGAGACATAGACACAGCCTAGTAACAACACAACACATACCCAAAAGCTAATTGTCTAAACCTTCCTATTTCTTGACCAAGAGGTTTAACACATCCTCCCCAACCCAGTTGGGGCCTTCATCCATGGTTTTATTTTCCATTTCCTCCTTGACAACATCTGAGAGAGTGAGAGCCAATCTGTGAATCATCTTGAAAGTAAACTGAGCTAGGAAATTAACCTTACAATTCAGCATTGTCACCTGCTCCTACAACCCTCCAAGCTCATATGCTTTGTCCTCCTTGATCTGGATCTCCGTTTCAACACCAACCCTAGTATCTGAGGAATTGGTAGAGTCCTACCGAAGCATCTGGTTTAAGTCAAAGAAGTGACTTGTGTCTTCTATGGGTCCAATATCCTTCATCTTTTTAGTAGCTTTGATGCCTTCAACCTTGCCGCCAAACTTAACCTAGTCACTGGAGATATTATCAATGGGGGCCTCTTTCTTGTACTCTGCCAGTCTGTGGGATCTTCTCACACTCATCTACTCCACCCCTAACTCAAAGCTAGCCCCTACCATAGTATCACCCTTAGAATATTTTTCCTCATTAAATTTACCTTCCTCAGAAACTGAAAGAGCCCTCAGAAGAAGAGAAACATTTTTTCCTTTCTTCTTAGCAGCCAGTCTACTAACCTTGTTACTTTTCAGCTCACAGAGCCCAGCCGCCGCACGCGAATGGGTCAACCCAGCCTCAATTTTATTTTTCTTTGGGGGAGAAGTGGCTATAGTCTCAATACCAGGAACATCCTTAGGGATGGGGGATTTCCTCTTAGAGCCCGCTGAAATAGTAGGGGAAGCGTTACCAGAGTTAATTTTTGGGGAAACTAATTCTTCCACCCTCACAACCAAGATGGGTTTGGGAGGGACCAAAGCCGAATGGAAATGGTAGAGTCTATGGATAAGGCCTTGGTGCAATGGTAAAGGAGGAAGAGAATCATGGTTGAGAGTGGAAATTTCCTGGGATTCTTTGATGAAACTTTCCAAAGAAGAAAGCAAAAAGAAAGGGAAACTAAGCAGCATCCTATGCCTTAAGTGATTCAACAACGGTAAGTGGTAAAAATAAAATACCTTGAAATGACCCTTGAGAGTGACATACTTCATGATGGAAATGCAAACCTTATCCCAAGGTTTAGGAAACACTTCCTGGTCGAAGCCAAACTACTTTTTCATCAGTTTCTCATTCCCTTTAAAAAACGCAGTTAGATTCACTGAGTCTTGCAATTTAGTGTGTTTTTTATACTTTATGCTTTCATAGGAGAGGCCAGTAGCCATACCAATAACCTCTTCATTCACGTCGAAAGCAATTCCACCCAAGGTGACCTGTTGATCCTTCCAAGGGCTAGCAAACTGGGCCGACAACATCTCGTCATGACCCACAATATTTTCCATGAGCGGTGCAAGCCCACCTTCCAAACATATATGCCAAGCTAGGGGATCCTGGAGAAACTCCTCATAGTTTTTTGACTCAATCCTAACACGCTCACCACCCATCATGACCCACAACACATAGTAGCTAAAAAAGCAAAGCTAAAAAACATAATGAATGTCAAAGAGGTTATCGTTGCAGAAAACTTTACAACACCCGTTAGGATGAAGAGGTGTAATAAAGGCAAAGTGACGTTCACATGTTTCGACAGTCATTTCTGATGACATCTACCATGTTGGCCCATCATCATCACAAGGCAACCCAAAAATTAACCAAAGAGAAGTAATAATGGGCTCTGGATTTAAATCCAAATATCTCATCAACTTAATGAAGTTACACACTTTCCAAAACCATTTAAATGTGAGGGGAAAATTAGATATATTCAAGTACATCTGATAAAATCTAAGGCGTAATCTAGATGCCTTAATTTGGAATTATTAAAAGAGATGGTAGAGTAAATCCTTATACACGAACTCCATGAGATTTGGAGAGATATGTTGTGCCATTGAAAAGATAGCCTGCAAGGGTTAGGGGCCCCACCAAAAATGACCATGAGAAGAAAAACCCACATGGCAACCCACTTGAGTTCAGACACCTCACACTTTCTAGACCAAACCAACCAATGATTCGTCAAGGAATGCCACCTGTACCTAAAAAAGCAAGACAAATCAATCATTAACATTAGAGTAATTCCTCTGCTCCAAGAGGATTAACCTTTGAATAGATGCCGACAAAACATCAATATTTTTCCAACACTTGCAAATATGCCAGGTGGACCCTAGGTTGGCGAATCCATCAGCCACTTGATTACCTTCCCGAAAGATATGAGATAGGAGATACCTATCAAATCTAGAGATTAAGATATTAATATCCAGAAGAATATCCTGTAAGTCCCAACCAAGCAGACGACCCAAATTAATAGAGTCAATCACATTTTTAGAATCCCCCTCAATCTCCAAGTTCTTAATGCCCAGAGTGACAACAATCTCGACACCATTGAGCAACGCACGAGCCTCCACCACCATAGAAGAGTGAATACCAATACCACCGGCATACCCAACAACCAAGTTGCCCAAACAGTCTCTTATAGCACCACCTATGCTGGTTGGGCCAAGGTTCCCCTTAGCCACGCCATTAAAATTTAGTTTAAACCAACCCTCAGACAGATGTTTCCAGACAGTGTTTTTCCTAGCAATAGATTTGGAGTTATCAAAGGAATCAATACCAAGCTCAATTTTCATAGATTTAGTCATTTTAATCTCCCAACCAGTTGGGGTTGTGTCCGGTGGTTTCCACTTTAGTAAGGAGATACTTTCAGAGATAAGTCTCAATTCGTGACCAAACACTTGCTTTAGGCTCTTCTCAATATCCCGGAACACTCTATTGTCCCTTTCCTTCCAAATTCACTAGCTTAAAATATGTGGAATTTGCCTCCAAATTTCCAAGGGGAGGGGGTGTCGGAAAGGACCATTCCACCCCACCACAAAGGTAGCCAAATCTTTATTCAAGGTCCAATGTGTCTCTAACTTTTGAAAGACAAGATCCCACACACCAACAACAAATGGAGAGTGCAGAAGCATATGATCCATAGTTTCTTTGTTGTCTTTGCATGGTGCAACAAGCACTTGTGTGGGATTTGGAATCCCCTCCTTAGATTATCTTGGGTTAGGATCCTGTTGTGACAGGCCGTCCACCAAAATAAATTTATTTTAGGAATCAGGTGGCAGTTCTAGACCTTCTTCCATAACTTACTCTAAATACCCCTATCTGACATCAAACCGTAAGTCGTCCTGACAGTCAAGTTGCCTTTACTATCCAAGGCCCAAAAGAAATCATCTTCAATATCAGACAAAGGTAATTTGTACTGAGAGAGTAAAACCTGTAAGGAAGAAGCAAGGCATTGCAGGTTAGGGGAGAGAGGGCCACAGGAGCCAATATCTTTCTAACACCTAGCACCCTGTAAACCATGTATGTAATCCTCCACATTTCTACCAAAGAACTGAGAAGTAGGTTCCATCAGATTTTTGAATTCAAAGTCAGCCAAGGGGGAATCCAAGAGCCATGAATCCTCCCAGAAACGGATCTTACTACCTTTTCCAAGCTTCCATCTCAGACCAGATAGCAATAGCTTCTTCATTTTGCAAATGTAAGAAAAATCATATGTTATCTACTTGTAATTTTCTCATTTTGTGATGATTTAATAAATAGGTTATATGCTTAAAATGATATCTCTTACACTTGTGAATAAATGATAGGTGTGAGGATGCTTCTATTATATACTCATCTACATGCCTAGCATGATAAAATATAAGGAAATGTCATATCACATGTTTTTAAGTATAACATTTTTTTGAGGTAATATGGGCTTAAAACATTGTTTATTTAATATATTTTGATCCAAACACATTTAAGACATGCACATAGGACCCAATGATCATGAATTCACCCAACAACATATCCATAAAATAAAATCATAATTCCAAGAAGTTTAAAAGATACATAAACAAATTATATTTATGTAAATGGTGTTATCTCATTTATTATGCATTTCTTCTAAATATGGTAATCATGAACAAGTTTAGAAATTATCATACCATTCCATAGAGTATAAACACTAATATGTTATGACGTCATCTACTAATTGAAAAATAACAATTACATTGAATTCACATATGTGCTCAATGATGACAAAATATATACAACACATCATTTACAAATTGAAAAGTACAATTACAATGAATTCACATTTTTGTCAATGATATGATAAAATGCAACTAACATCATCTACTAATTGAAAAGTAACATTTAAACTTAATTCTCATATTTGCTCAATGATGACAAAATGTGACAAATTAACTAATTGAAATATGTTTATTTACATGAAGACTAAATAAAGTTCTTATCTACATCTAAAACAATTTAAATCAAATAAAGAAATAAATGTAAGCTCAAGATTTTATCAATTCCCCATTATTTATAAATATTTAAATAAGATTATTTTAGTAAATATAATACATGTAAAGTCAAGGTCTTTTCCATATAAAAGTCAAGATCTTTACCATTTATTACAAATGTAAATTTATTATGATTATTTGAAATATATATATTTTTTGAAAATATAATAAATAAAAGGTCAAGATCTTTTATATATATTATAAGTATAGATTTATTTTAACATAACAAGATTTCATATCACAATTATATATAAATTGTAAATTGTATGATCAATTTTTTTATTAGCCGATAGACTACATTTAGTGTGAGGTTTGAGCCTGAGAGCAAACCACTGTTGAGTCATTAGAAAACAAGTTTCAACTATCATTTAATGGTAAACGAGCTGTCGTTTAATGGTAAAAGCCTCCAATATATCAGGTAAAAGCTTCCAAAATCTCACTTATCACATAAAAGCTAGATGTCGTTTAATGGTAATTTCTTTTGTGTTTTGAAAAGTATTTTATAATTTAGATTATTTTTATATATTTAAAAATATTATTATGAATATTTCTTTTAAAAAAATTAGTAAACTATTATTTTTATTATTATGAATATTATTTTTATAGAAGTAAAGAACTATAAAATTTTAAAAAATAATATACACCCCCACTCACAAGTTAGTAGAATTGCCTCTCCTCTCAATCGACAAATTGGAATTAAATGGTAACCACAATTTAATGGATACCTAGATAAAAATGAATTTTAACAATCCCAATAAATGAAACAAAGCAATACAAAGAGAGGAGTGGTATTTGACTAGAGGTGACAAACAAATCTAAGTCTCGTACTGTGATGGTGTTGAAGCACACTCGATGATAATGTTTGGGGTCCTTGGTATGTACCATGATCACATTGTGAGGAGGTATCGTAGGTAGGAGAAAAGTATTCACAACTATGTATACTATGCTAAGATAGCTAAAATCTCTTTGAACACTTGGTATCCAACAAGATTACTACAAGATTTTGGATCCTAGTGGAAAATGGGAGTTCCAACAACCAGGTTATTTTAGTACTAGCAAAATGGAGGTAGTTTTGGACATCGACTCTTCAACTATTAAAAACACATTGTGGATTATGGGTTCAGGTAGATTCACCACCAGTAATTCATCGTTGTGATATATTCATCATGTATACAATTCATCGTTGTGGTACATTCACCACGTATACCTTTTTTATGCATTCGACAAAATCTCTGTACTTTTTCATTTTTGGGTGCTCTTGGCCACTTAAATATTGAAAAATGTATATGTGATGAATATACCACGACAATGAATTGTATACATGATGAACACGTCATGGTGATGAATTGTTGGCGGTGATGGTGAATTGATGGCGATGAATTTTCCTAGAGCCATGGATTATAGAGAGTTTTAACTTGTTAGAGTAGCCATCATGGAGTCTATTTGAAAGTGAGGTTGTTTCTATTGAATATTATGGGGATCTTGTTGAGAGTTATCTAAAGAAGGTGTATTATTTTTAGGTAATGGAAGTTATAAATATATATGATTTATGATTAGATGATTTAAATATTGGAGATTTTTTCAACAATTTAAAATTGGTTAATTTTTCTTACATAGACCATCTGAAAACTAGTACATAATGATTTAGTAGGTAACTCCCTTGCTCCCTTGGAAATTATTAAACTATTTAGGGCAGCTAATGGAGGTAGAAATATTCAAGAAGATGAAATGAACTATCCACACTATCTAATCGAGCAAACTTCCATTCATAGAGGGTTCAATTCTTCACACACTTTAGCTTCATGCTCCAACTCTATTTAAGTGGATTAACATGAATACTTTTGGTAGATAAATGGAGTAGAAAATTTGATAAGCCACAAGTGAAATATTTTCTAGAATATATTTTTTAATTGATTTCACTATTAAGAGTGGTGGAGCAAGAATGTAATCTTTTTTTAATCTAATAAAATGAGAGAAAACCACTAGATCTATATTTACCAACCAATATAAATATAATTAACAAAATAATTTAAATAAATAATAAAAAAATAAAATATGTATGATTAATAAAACTATCTATTATAAAACTATAAAATTATAAAAAATATAAACTTATAAAATTAGAAAATATATAAATTAATATACCATAAAATAAAAATTAGAAAACTAAAAAATAATAAAATACTAAAATTAGTAAATCAATAAACCAAACTTAATGTTCGATTCTACAAGAAATGAGAATCTAAATCAAGATCTAATGTTAGTTGTAGAACATACACTCCAATCCATAGATGATGGAAAACCAAATTAACAAAATGGGGAGAATATCCAAAAAAGAGAATTCACAAGACAAAATTACAAGAAGATTTATACAATGTTTACATTGCTCCATTTGACTAGTAGATATGAAAGGTGGGGGTTGTATATAACTCCTACCAAAAATAGGCAAGAGTTTTACCTACTTGATAAATGCCAAAATACATGGTTGTACCTACTCATATAAAGACAATAAATGGTTAAGATAGTTAGCTAATAAATTCAAAAGAAGGTGTGAGACAATGGATTATACCATATTCTCTCATAATAACTATGTCTAATTAACCAAAGAAATCTTAATAATATGTATATGAAAAATAAATATCTTATAACATAAAGAAAATAAAAACCTAGACTAATACTTATAATAAGTTAATAAATTAAAGCTATACAATTAATAAATGTGTAATAGGGTAAAAGAACATTAGTGAGTTCTAATTTGGGCTAAACAAAGAAAGTGTAGTAAAAAATCTGCAACAAATTTCTTGGCATTTGGTTGAAGGGTTAGGTTAACATGCCAATGGACCCATTCAACCCTTGAAACCTTGAAATTGTGTAATATAGTATTTTAAAATCACATTAACCACCTAGTTACCTCTAATTTTTGAAATGGAAGCCAATTATTGATAAAATAAATATTTTATCATTCAACACTCCATGATATTCTCTTCAAGATCAAACCTACATTAAAAATGTAAAAATTAAACATGAAAGGAAAATATTTTTACGGTGATACGAGATTGTATGTGGATCTAGATGCTCCTGCATCAACATGTGCATCTAATATGAATGGATGAGAACTAAAAAGTGTAGGAAATGTGAGATATGATAAAACAAAATATCCATTAAATATATATCATTATCCTTAGTAAATATGTTGAACGAATACCAATGATAAAATAATGATGTGTAATGAAAGTTAAGAATGGGTATCAAAATCTAAACTGTATGCATGAATATTAGGCAAGGAACAAGACCCAAAAGGATCCATAAGGTAGAATATCCTAGGGTGAGAAGGTGGGATAAACAATGTATATCACTATGTAAATCTAAACTGTAATTAGGGTCTAATAAGAATAAATAAATCAAAACATTATGAAATATGAAAATAAATAGTAATATCATATCAAGAATACCAAATTTTTTATGATATAAACCCTAACATAAAACCCTATGGTTGTGTAAGATTGGTTGAGTTCACCAAAATGTGAAAAAAAGAAGATAACCTTTCCTAAACTTAATCTAGTCCAAACTAGTAAAATTTTGTATACACATAAGAATAAATTAACCTAAATTAAGAATTGGTTGTTATGGGAAATGAATATCATAATATTGGAACATTAAATAATAAGTTAGGTTCAATTAAATGCAAAATACAACACACAGATGGTGCAAGCCAAAGCAAGACTAGCTCCCAAGGACGACGCAAGCCAAAGCGGGACTAGCTCCCGAAGAAGGTGAACCCTTCTTCTTACCACCACTTGAAGGGAGGTCATCCTTTGGATTGTGCTTCAATGGAGGATGCTAGATCCCCACAGAAGAAGCAGAGGTGGAGGAGGGAGAAGATAGGGCTGCAACAAACACCACCATTGTGTTCGACATATCTATGGGATGAGAAAAGGGAGGGATGTACGGGAGGGACATCAAAAGAGGAGCTTCCATGGAAGGAGCAATGAAGACCTACACCCTTTTGGGGTGAGGATCATTAGTACTTGTCGAGGGAGCCAGAAGTAGAATGAAGGCGATTATAACTAAGACAAAAGGATTAGAAGGAAGAGACACAACAAAAGAAGATGCATAAATAGGAGCGATTGGCTCCCCCTTTGTCTTCTATGAGGTAGCTTATTTTGCAGCCAAATATTTTCTCCTATGCTTACGCTCATGCATAAGCTAGTTATGTCGGTTTCAGGCACTAGAATTTACAATTTGAGAAGAGACAAGAGGTTCTTATTTTTCCATAGGAGTATCCTCCACAACCGTGGGCGGTGGAAGGGAAACCTCCTGATAGGAGTAGGAATAGGGAGCACAGGAGAAAAGACAACAATAGGTGGAGAAGCAAACACGAGTTCCTCGGTAACATGCCTCTTCACATTCATCGCCAGAGGGGAAAGAGGAAGAGTAGTAGGAGGCCGTGGAGGTCGAGACACAAGATGAGCCCCAAGAAGACCTTTTCCCTTGCTGTAGAAAATGGGTCTAGGAACTGTGGGAGGGATAGGAAGTTTGAAAACCTAGTGCTTATCTTTTCCCCAAGTGGGAACCATCGAACTTTCCATGTGAGGCATGGGAGTAGGATCCGAAGACGACGCAGTAGGGTGAGAAGTAGAAGCGGATGGAGCAAAGGACATAAAAGAGGAATGCCTTTGGGAACAAGCAAGCTTCTCCTTCCCCTTTTGTTGGGAGGAGGAGGCAACTTGTTGTTGCACAATCATGGAACCTTTCACAAAAATAGCATAGGGAGACACTAGATAGCTCACTGTTTAGCACCTTGCCCCTAGTCTTATACTTAACATAAGCATGATACAACAAGTCTCCCTTGGGAGGGAGAGGTCCGATTGGAGCGGGAAAAAAGTGGTCCAATGAAAAGCCCCCACAAAACACCAGTGGTTTATAACCAGTGTCATGCACTATGTGCACAAAGCGCTCATGCATGAATTTGAGACACTTATGAACTACCGAAGTGATGCCATTCATGGAGACCAACCAAGGGATGCCTAGCCTCACTCTAAATAGGTCTAACTCCAGGATTATGAAAAAGGAGGTATCAACAACCTTGGGTCCTACCAAGATTGAAAGAGAAATAGAGCCAAGAGGAGGAATCATGAGTCCATCATGTGTACGGATCTAGTAGCCTTCAATTCTTTGTATTCCTCCCTATGCAAAGTGTTTATAAATAGAGATTCTTCAGTTATAACATTCACTTGGCTCACAAGGTCAACTAGGACACCAGTCACAATGTTTCCATTTATTCGAGCAAGAATGTATAAGGGAGAAGGCTCCTTATTCAAAAGAAAGTCCTACAAGGTATATGTTATATGATCAGGTGATTCACTTGTAGACTAGGTAGGAGGAATACGCGAGAATGAGACCATATTCACGTAACTTGATGGAAAAAACTTAGAGGAAGCAGAAAGTTTAATAATTAATTTTGCAGAATGAGACAAAAATGGATCAGTGTAGATTTTCAATTCACTATTAGCCTAATTTTCCATAGACTTGTTAGAATTATACCTTTTCCCATTGAGATGGATGGTACCGTCATCAATGCAGTCCTGGATCTCATGATGCAGGCACACACATCTTTCAGTATCATGTTCATGTACTTAATGGTACTGGAAAAATTGATGCTCATCATACCAATTAGGATAGGGCTCGGTAAGAGGTTGGGGGTCTAGTAATGTTAGGAATTTGTCCTTTAGTAGTCTTTTCAACACAAAAGTGTATGAATTCAATAGCTTTGTAAAATGTTGATTGTGCTTCAAGCCCTTGTCATTAGATGTAGAGACCACATTTGCAATGACCTTATTTTTACCAAACATTGACACTATAGAATAACCATCTGAACAGGAGCATGAGGAAGATCTCCCAAACTATGCAACTGTTTGCTAGTATTCTTGTAGTGCAACACGTAAATGTGCAAAAGAGGGATACTTCATTAAAGAATTTTTTTCTTGCCAAGGCCTTTGTAGGTTTCCAATGAAGACCTTTTGAACATCCGAGTTGGGAAAAGGATAAAAGATTTGTGAGAAAAATGCTTGATAATGAGCGATAAAATCAATTATATTCTCATTGTCTCCTTGCTTACATCGAATGAGATCCAAAAAGGTCATCTTCGGTTCAATATTAGCTTGGAACTGTTAGAGAAATTGATTTATCAGGTGATCAAACAAAAAGATAGAATTTTCTGGTAAGGAACACTACCACTCAAGAGAAATATCCTTAAGAGACCTTGGAAATAACTTAGCCATTAGAGCATCATGATGGAAGAAGTCGATGCACATGGCGTTAAACTTTGAAACATGCGTCTGAGGATCTCCTTTACCACCATATTTTCAAATTTCAAAATCTACATCCCCTAAGGGATATGAGTGTTTAGAATAGCTATTGATAAAGGACTGTGATGAAAGAAGGGTTGAAAGATATGCTATGAAGTAGCATTGGACAAGTTCGCAAGCTAGTTTTGCATTTGACCCATGTTCTAAAATGAGGCATTCAATACAGGGTTAGAAGATGAGATAGTACCAGTGGAACTGCCACTAATCCACATTCTAGCAGAGACCCCACCACTAGGACCAGGATGGGCTCCAAAACTGCCACCAAGAACATTAGAGTTGGCAGGGTTGAAACCCAAGGGTACCTTGTTTACCTTAATGATGGGGGGCGACTAAGGAACAACATTAGTGTTGATGGATGGGCCAGTCTCGGCCATGTACATCGACACCTTGGGTATCAAGACTTCTATCTGTCTTTTAGCGGTCTCAGACCCAAGATCTTGGGAAACGCTAGACCTAGGGTTGTATGATGGGACATGAGTGTACACTATGTCAGAAATACCCCAGAGTAATTCAAGACCTACCCAGTCCTTTTCCAACATAACTCTCAATTCATTAATAACCTTAGTGGCCTTAGCCATAATTATTTCTTTTTCTAAGTACTCCCAAAACTCTGAAAGCCTTTTGTTTAGGGAAAGAGGTTGCTCTACGTGAATCTTGAGAGAATCATCCTCCTCCACAAATGAAGAAGGAGAAGTGGGAGAAGTAGGAACACGACGATCTTCCCAAAAGGGACTAGAAAAAAATGTACTTGTTCCGAAGACTAACTCATCAAAAGAGGGACCCATGGTGACCTTCTTAGGATCCATCTCTATATGTCGCATGCTTCTTCTGATAATGCGCCCAATGGTTGTAGATTGAGTTGTAAAGCTCATAAAGCTTTACAATACACTCAATATGCGAGAGAAGAGTTCTCAACATAAATAAATGGAAACAAAGACTTTCACGTGGGGTTCACCAAAAATGTAGAGTAGGGGGATTCATCACCCTTGGGACTCTAGGTCATGAATGAGTCCTAAGGAACAAACTACCCTAAACTACCTCAAGTTGACTAGATAGGTTTGAAATGATGAAAGATTGAGGCTAAAAAGGAAGGGAAAGAAGTGCACTGCTTTCCTTTTGCTAAACTGGGTATTTACAAAATCAAAAGAGTTGGATATAGAGGTTTCAATCTACTGCCCAGACAAATCATTGTCTGAGGGTGCAACACAGATCTCAAAGTCCAGTGTGGCATGCTAGAGTCTCAAGAATGCACTAGCATCTTGTACGGATAGAGGTCCAAAAAGAAAGAAGAAAACACTACAAGCCTACTAACTATCTGATTGGTTATGTTTTGCTATTTGATAGAAAGCACTAGAAATGCAAAAAAACAAAGTACTTGAAATGAAACTATTCGAAATGAACTATTCTAGAAATGACAAAGAGAGGAATATAAAAGGGTAATTTGCTTCCCATAACTTGATTCTTCAATTAGCTCCACTCGAACATGCTTACACACACAGAAACAAGAAAAATGTTGGACTGTGTTTGAGGTTTGCCTCAGTCAAACCCCTGTTTTGGTGTTCCCACCTCCACGGATAGCCAAGATGCCACAGGATCTAGAATTTGACAAAGAAAGCAGAAAGGAGTAGTAAAACTAGATAAAAAGAAAAGAAAATATAAATGCTATCCAATAAGCACGATGATGCAACCAAATAGAAAGACACAAAGATACCTTCCCAACTCTGAGCTCTCAAGGCAAATAGTAGAAGGAATGGAGTGACACCACCACATAGAGAAGATGAAGCTTGATGATCCTGCAATGAGAGTGGTGTTGCAATGACAGTACGTTGTTGGAGCCAAATGAGGAGCTTGCAGCAAGAAGAACAATGGTGTAGAACAATGATAACTTTAAGAAACCCCCTCAAAAAAAGATATTAAAAACTGGTGAATCTTTCATTTTTTTAGGAAAAAATATTAATTTCTATTGGTGAATCTTTCATTTTTTTTTTAAATATTAATTTTATTGGTGATTTTTTTTACATCACTAAAATTTTGTAGAAAAATTTGGAAAATCTTGAAAAATAATAGGAAAATGCATTAATCAAGAAGGCAAATCCATCGAATATAAAAATAATTCTCATGGAAAAGTAGGGTCCCAAGGGTGGAAATTATTGTTGGGTTTAAGGGGTAGACAATAATATTTACTTGTCACCATTGTTTTAAAATATGATATAATGACCCTCATTATATTCTACAAGGTAAAATTTACCCAAAATTTGTAATTCTCATGGGGTTCAAAATTTCTTTTAGATCAATGATCTAATGACCCTCATTGCACTCTCTGAGGTAGAATGTACACACATTCTATAATGCTCATAAGACCTAAAATTGTGGGGCCCATGAGCATTACAGATCGTGGGTACATTTTACCTATGTGCAATACAAAAAGGGCCATTAAATTATACTATAAATCAATGGTATAAACTAAAGATTAGAAATATGGTCCTAAAGCAACTAATAATTATGATATACTATTGGAAAATTAATATAGATTTCTACTATAATTTATAAAATTTAGGCAAATCTGATTTTTAATCATGTATTGAATATTGTGGCAAATTTTTTAGTTAATTTTTTTGATAAAATAATTTCTTTGGCGATTTAAATAAGACTATAATTTTTTTTTGTAAAAATGTGGTCATTCAAGTCACATTATAGCTCAAACTATTAGCCAATTTTGGATTCCCAAATTTCAACTATTAGCCAATTGGCGAATATTAGCCACTAAAAAAATCATTAGTGTAGAAGCAAGAATGGGAGAATGAAGTGTTAGAACGCGAGAGAAAGCATGCCAGAATGAAGCAAGAGTGAAGGAATTGGAATGAATTGAGTTTGAATGGACAAATTAATGGAGGCAAGAGTTCGAATTTCATCAGTCAAGGGAGGTAGGGAATGTTACTCTTTGTAGCTAATGTAAAACGTAATGTTTCTGTAGATCCCAAGGGTAGGAATATTGTCAATATGGTAGCACAATGTGTGGATATCCACACGAAACGTGTGCGTCCTTGACAAAAATTCCTCCACCGATGCAAAAAGACGTGACTAGGTGGAAGGGACAAGGTGGTGGCAACACATTTTATGATGAAGGGTACTCCCCTTACCATCTCAACCACACAACTTAGATAACACAACCAATATGCAAGAAGAAAGCAAATATATTTTCTTATTACTGGAATGGAAAAGAAATTACAACATTACATGGGCTTTCATTAAAAAAATATCGGTCAAATTTGCAGATCGGGGCCTTCAAACAATGCTCCACGATCTCATAACCTGCATACTATTCTACTACACTCTCTTTGTCTATCCTCCTTCTGGTCAACTTATCTTATAGGAATTCTTTCCCCCCATGTTGCATTAGTACCACCATGGTCGTCTAATGAACATTGTGCCATGAAAATCACTGTCAAACCTATGCTTCATCATTAGATCGACGTCGTTCACTTTAGGGTTGCTTTAATCACCACCACAAGATTTAGATTTAATCACTTTATAAAACATTGACCCAAAAATTGCATATCGCCGCTCTTCATCAATCGTTCAATTCACAACAACGATGTGAATGGATGCAGTGATCACCGTTCGATCTTCTTCAAACCCACGTTGTTGATATTTACCACAATACCGCTCCATCGTAGTCCATCCAAATGGCCATTACGATGTTCTCGGGTTACCACTATATCGCAGCCCCCTCATCAGACTGTCACGAGATTGCAAGCTTTGTATCGCCATACCGTAGACTCCTAAATGGACTGTCGCGGGATTGTAGGCTACTCCCACCTGTCCCTCTCTTGACTGTCAGGAATCGGGAATCCCACGTTATTCATACCAAACTAAAAACTTACCTTCGATCTGTGAATAATGAAGTTCTTTCATGGGTCAGGATCCTCCCTTCCTTCATACAATTTGTCACTCCTTTCAGTAATGTGCAAGCCTCCCTCCCAACCTACGAACATCAAAGCTTTTTTGGGAATCGGGGTTCAAAGTTCCTTCGCACCCTTTACCTTTTAGAAATTAGGTTAAAGCCTAAGACGTAACCACGAAGCTCGATGTCTGCCCACTTAGCAAAGAGTAAGACAAAAAGCCTAATGTCTGAAGTTCAATAAGACTGTGTAGAAAAGTGACTAAGTCCAACTTCTCTAGAAAATGATAAGAGATACATCTGAGGCCCGAAGCCCGAACTTCTAGAAATCTTCTCACTTAGTAACTCAATTCAACTATCCCTTATTCAAAAGAAACATCATAGATATTTTTGGTTGATGCAAGATTTCTCTTACACCTTGGATGCTCCTACATCAAACACCTGGGGTAGTTTAAAATGTTTCATGAGTTGAACTCATAAACATTTGTAGATCCTTTGCTTATGTTGGATCCATTTATTTACCTTATCTTTTTGATCATCTTTCTGAACCTGCCTTTGCAATTTGATGTCCCTTCCATCCTTCATTCTTCCTTTCTTCCTTCCTCTTTTCACATATTCCAATTCCCACCAATTTACACTATGAAATGCTAGAAAATCATAATCATCAATCTTATCTTATTTAGTAAAATAAGGAGAATCATGCATTACCTCTTCCCCTATTATTGCTGCAACAATCCTTTCATTTTCAATCTCTATTTGTTTCATGTGTTCCTCTCTTCCTATATCTCCTGAAAAGAAAGTTCCAGTTGCGGATTCAATGTTAGTAACACAATCAAAATGCTCATCCTCTCCATCCCTTCCCTTTGTATCCATTTCAATGTTAATAACACTGTCAAAGTATTCTTCTCTTCCATCCTGCAATAAACTTCATCCATACAAATCTCTTTATCACATGAGAAATCATCAATTGATGCAAACATGAGCTCTCCAAACAAACCAACATCCACTTTCTCACCTTCTTCCTTACAACTATAGTACCTTTGTTCACCAATGCACTCACTACCGCAATACCTTCATCTACATTAATCTCATCATTCCCACATAAATCAACAACATTTCACAAAAAATAGAGTTTACCTCTTCTTTTTCCAACAAGACTTTCACCCTACCCCTTTTGAATGCAATCAACACAACTGCAATTTGCATCAGGAAATCATGATCTTGATCCTCATCCTCTTTAACTGATTGCCTAACTCCATTAACCAAGCATTTTCTAGGGTTATTACATACCTTTCCTTCTTTATTCAAAGGTTTCAACTCATGTTTGACTCCATCTTTCATCAAGGACTAGGTATTAGCATACCCATCATGCACTACTTTCCATTCAAATTGGCAAGGTCTTCCCAATAACAAATGACAAAAATCCATAGACATAACATCACAAAAAACTTCATCATGATAATCACCAATCTTAAGTCTTACCAAGCATTATTCATTCACCAAAACCTTATGATCATCCTACAACCAAGCAATTTTGTATGGATGTGGGAGCCTTCTCCTTTGTAGCTGTAACTTGTTCACCATTTCCTCTGAAACAAGATTGTTTGTACTACCTCCATCAATAATAAAATTACAAACTTTACCTTCATACTTATCAAGTGTGAAACGAGCTCTTTCTTTGGTCTAGTTCCTTCTCCTCATTCAGCAAGGCTCTTCTGATAACAAGGGACTCGCCCCTTTCAACATATTCAAAATGTGAAGACTGAGCATCTTCATCTACATGGGAAAATTGAGCATTATTTTTCGGTCTTCTGTTTGTCCTTCCTTGATATTGAAGACACTCAAAGGCTCTATGTCCTTCTCTACATTGATAACATGTTCCTTGGAAGCCTCTACTTCCAAATCCTCTGCCTGATCTTCCTCTTCCTCTAAAATTTTGCTCATGAAACTTGTTTGAGCTTTCACCTCTTTCATCCTTGTTGTCCTTAATGTATCTAATATGTTGTTCATCCTCTTTTTGTTGCACATAAATTTTACCTTTCCCTTTCTGCTTATTCTCAAATTTCCTATTCAATCTTTCTTCTACTTTCAATGCAAATTGTTATGCATCCTCAATGGTGTATATTATTACTAGGGCCAACTCTTCTTATATGCTAGGTTTCAACCCATTAAGATAATGAGCTACTTTCTCCTTATTCGCTTCAGAATGTCCTGTCTGAATCAAGACCTTGTGAAATTCTTTTGTGTATTCTTTCACCATCCTCATTCCTTGTCTCAAATTCTACATCTTCTTGAGTAGCTCCAACTCATAATCTACATGAATAAATTTCCTTTTCATCTTGGCCACCATTCTATCCCATTTGGAAATTTTCTCCTTCCCTTGTCTTCTTCTTTCAAGATGGGTCTCTTACCACCATATGCTTGCATGACCTTTTAACTTTGTCTTTGCAAACCTCACTAAGTGAGGATCTTTAATCTCCTCAAACTCAAAAAATTCCTCCATATCATTGATCTAATCGATCAACTCTTCAGGTTTTAGACTTCCACTAAAGTTGAAACCTCCATTTTGGATCTCTTCCCAATGTTTGGTATCGGTCTCAACAACCTAATTTCTCTAGGATCCATTTGATCATGTTCTTCCTCTTCCACTTCCTCGTTAGTTTCATCTTCACTGTCATCTCTTTCTCGATGCACTTCTCTCCTATGAACCTCTTCCTACAAGGTTTCCAACTGCCTTCTGAGGGCTCTAATTTCATCTCTAAGAGGATCTCTTCCTCCACTGCCTCTGCCTCTACCTCTACCGCATTGGGCAAGTCTAGGAGGCATTTTGATCTCAACCCACACTCACAAGTCCTACCGCAAATTGCCTCATGTTTGACCATCTGTTTACAGTTTATAGACACAGGACAACCTGCTCTGATACCACTTGATGAAGGGTACTCCCCTTACTGTCTCAACCACACAACAACAACTCAGATAACACAACTAGTATGTAGAAATAAAACAAAGATATTTTATTATTACTAGAATGGAAAAGAAATTACAACATTACATGGGATTTGATTAAAAATACATCAGTCAAATTCGCAGACCAGGGCCTTCAAACTCTGCTCCACGATCTCTAACCGACATCCTATTATGTCGCGTCCTCTCTGTCTATCCTTCTGGTCGGCTTATCTTATAGGCATTATTTTCCCCCATATTTCCTTAATACCGCCACGGTCGTCTAATGAACATTGTGTCGTGAAAACTACCGTCAAACCTATGCTTCATCATTAGATTGACACCATTCACTTTAGGGTTTTCTTTAATCGCCACCGCAAGATTTAGATATAATCACTTTATAAAATGTTGACCCAAAAATTCCGTATCGCCACTCTTCACCAATCATTCAATTCACAACAGTGATGTGAATTGATGTAGTGATCACTATTCGATAATTCAAACACACGTCATTGATCTTTATCGTAATACCACATGATACCTCTCCATTGCGGTCCATCCAAATGGCCATTGCGATGTCCGTGAGTTAATGCTCTACTGTAGCCCCCTCATCAGACTGTTGTGGGATTGTAGGCATTGTACCGCCATACTGCAAACTCCTTCATGGACTGTCACGGGATTGCAGGTTGCTGCCACCTATCCCTCTCTCGACTGTCAGGAATCGAGAATCCCACATTATTCATGCCAAATTGGCAGACTTACCTTTCAGCGAAATGAAGTTCTTTCGTGGGTCGAGATCCTCCCTTCCTTCATACAATTCATCACTCCTTTCAGTAATGTGCAAGCCTCCCTCCCGACTTGCAAACACCGAAGCTTTTTCAGGAATTGGGGTTCAGAGTTCCTTCACACCCTTTACCTTTTAGAAATTAGGTTAAAGCCTAAGGCATAACCACAAAGCTCGATGTCCGCCCATTTAGTAAGAGTAAGACAAAAGTCCAATGTTCGAAGTCCGATAAGACTGTGCAGAAAAATAACTAAGTCCAACTTCTCTTGAAAACGATAAGAGATACGTCTGAGGCCCGAAGCCTGAACTTTTGGAAATCTTCACTTAGCAACTCAATTCAACTAGCCCTTATTCAAAAGAAACATCACAAATCTTTTTGGTTGATGCAAGATTGCTCTTACACCTTGGATGCTCCCGCATCATTTTACATCATCGAGTTTATATTTTTCTAAGGTAGGGGAAATTAAATGGGGAATTTGCCTAGGGTGCAAATTCGTATCATTACACTGAGATTATAATTAAATACACATTTTAAAATTAGTGAAAGGTGGACTTTAACCGATGTCATGTTGCAACTATAAATTGATACTTAAAATCTGAAACATGATTCTAGATTAGACATTTAAGATGGTTGAAATTAGAAATATTGAGTGTCTAAGACATAATCCATGCCAAAAGTCCTATCTAAGTGGCATAATGTTATCTAGATTATTATGATTTTGTCCAAAGAATAATTGGACCTTTGACACCTATACAACTAATTCACCTAATGTATACATAAAGTAAAGAGCATCAAGGTACTTTCTAAGCATGGATTAGACTTTGGGTCTTTCTTCCACCTTAATTAGGTCTCTAGACTGAACTAATAGTAATAAAATAAAGTGTGGTTCAATGAACACTATTAAACTACTAATTCATATATTCTTATTCAAACTAAGTGTAAATCTATAAATGATTATGTTTGAAAATATACTCAAAGTATACATTAACTACAAACACAATTATACTTATATTCCAATCTAAAAATTATAATCATATATAATACAATCTTAAAATAAATAAATTGTTAAGAATTAAATTAAGAACTTTCTAAACTGAAAAATATTACATATCAAACTATTAAACTTAAACTTAAACTTATTGTAAATAATAAAATCAAAAAAATAAAAAACATTAAAAATATTAAATTAAAATAAATAAATAAATATACGCTCTTCTATTCTATAATACTAAATCTGTATAGTTAGTTTAACGTAAGTAATTATTTTTTCCATTTTGTTCTTTTGATTAATAAACCAATAACTCCTCATAATGTTGGATGTCTTCGTATACAAGAATGGAAACAATTATAATTATAAAGATTCCAAACATAATATAATCACTCTAATGTTGAAGATTACAATGTCTCCTTATGCAATTAGATGTCTTCGTTCACAAGAATAATCTATACAAACAAGTCACATCACATGGATTAAGATGTGCATGAATAATGCCAATTCTCTCGTTATTTTTCCTTTTAAATATTCAAAGTGTAATCATTGATACCCTTAAATATTAAGATATTTTTTAACATCATCCGTGATTTAATATTTTTTAATCTTTTGTTTTGATATTATTTTTTAGTTCTTGTTAGAAGTAGGAATATTAATGTATGTTTAAGTTTTATTAGTGAATTAATAAGTTTTAAAATTAAAATATTTTAATTAGATTTTTAATCTATATGTTTTTTCGATTTTATTTCAGAATACTCAAATTATTTTTATTTGTCATTTTATTAGATTATAGATATGAATAATCTTATTGTTTTAAGTAAGTTATTGGAATGTTGTTGTAATAAAGTTAATATTTATGGGAGTTTTTCATGTCTCCATGTAATAGGCATATCTCTTTTGGCTATTTTACCTCCATAGTATTATAATGGGACCTTGTTAATAATGTTGTCCACTATTTTGTGGTCTCATGTTTGTCACTAAAGCCATATTTTTCAAGTGGAAGGTCTTTTCAGTATCCTCAATATAAGAGTTATAATCATTTTCATTGTTGTTTTGCCTCCATAACATTATAGTAGGAGCTTACTATCCACTATTTGTGGTCCCACTTATGTTTATTCTTCAATGCATCTATTCAATTTTAATAGGTTTTGCTTGTACACTATTCCTCCTTGCATCTCTCTTTGAACATAAAAAGACATCAACAGACAATTGCCAATGTGATTGGATTTATATATAGATTTCACATCCTATATTAAATCTTGATCAATATGAAAAATATAGGAGATAATTTTTCATCAATTTTAGCATCTATTTGTCATTGTTGTCATTAACAAAAGAAAATGAAATAATTTTCTTTAAGTCAACAAATATTTATTACAAGCTATGATAGGTTTAGCATTATATGTTGTGTAAAAGAAAATATAGTCTAACATCTTATTGATAACAATAGAAAATAAGATGTAAAGATTTACACTAATTTTCTTTTTCTTTTTGTTCATATGATCATCAGAATGAAGATGATTATCCCTATGGAGTATGTAGAGTCTTCTGAACAAATGCATATTATACATATCTCATAATCAAATTTGACAAAATGTCTTGTTAATAACTAGAAGAATTATTTGATAAGTTTCACAAACAAAATAGGCCTTTAAAATCAATCTCATCTTCCTTTGACAAGCTTGTGTCATGTTTGGTGTTAGAAAAATTGAACATGATAAATTTTCTCTCACTATTTTAGGCATGCACTCTAATTTTACCACCACAAATCTAGCACTTTGATGCATTAAAATTGATTTTATCTCAAATTTATGCCTTCTCAACATAGTTCTATTCTTCCAAATTGGGTTTCATGAATAATACACTTGATTATTTTGATAGTTTTTCCATAGATCTTAATTGCATTGATTATTGATAGATCAAATATATGATGCCTGTAGTTATCTATTGTATATAGTCTTGGTTGGATCTAATAAAAAATTATTTCAAAATATGATTCTAAATAACTTTTAATTTAGAAGCAGTTCATTTGTAGGCATTATGGTTCTATTTATATATTTTATTTTGATGTTTCATAGTTATTACAAGGCGTACCTTGGATGGTGATAAAGTGTTATGTTTATTTTAATAGGTTTTAAAATATTTTTCTTAGTATTATATGTTCTTAGCAATATTTGGTGTCAAATAGTGTTAACTTAAGTAATGATTTTTGAGTATTATGCAATGGATGACTATTATTCATTGCTACTAGTAGAATTCAGTTGTAGCTATCGAGTATGTAATGTTTCTATAAGTATTTTTATAATGTCACAAGTTGTTAACTTTAGATGGTAAGTTATTTATCATAGGAGTTGTACTCTTTAAAATGATGATGGATCGTGGAGTGTGATCTGAAACGTTGATGAAGAAATAAACTTACATAGTCTAATCCAAAAATATTCAAACATTATAGACTGCGATCCATCATCATTTTATTCTCTCTTGCTTGCTCATCTTGATGATGGATCATGGAGTGTGATCTGAAATGTTAATGAAAAAAAAATCTTACATAGTCAAATAAAAAAATATTCAATCTAAGGTAGGATAATGTCATTTGCTACCATCTTAGACACTAGTTAATGTATAAGGAACAACCTAACCATAATGAACTTAAAACATAATGGAAAAGAACATTGGTATAGATTTTATTATATTTGTAAACATTTTGGATCACACTTTATGATTCATCGTCAAGAAAAAAGTAACGTACTAATATACAAAACCTGAATCGACCATTTCTCCTAGAAAACAATCTGATGTGAATAAAAACCATGACATGTGAGTCAGGATAGGATTTTGTTTATGTGACATGATATAGACAGAGAGAGAAGAACTAATATTCCAACTACCGTTGGTTATAAACTGTTTTATTCTCTCTTCTGATCTGTCATGACCAGCCATTAAGATATTTGATAAACAACAGTATATAGTTGGTTTTCTAAACCATACTTTATTTACAAATGAAAGGGAACTGCAACCTATTATAAGTTAGAATATATTAGTACTAAAAGAAAGCTTAAGAAAGCTTCAATGCATTCCACTGTGTGGACACCAGACAAAGAGGTTTGACAAACCTACGCCGTTACAACTATTCATCCGACAGGTTATGTCATGCATGATTCTTTCCAAAGACAAACCTTTTAATAAGAACTGTAAACAACCAATCAAACATGCCTGAATACTTTTGGATAGGAATCCCATTTCTTTAATTATGATACGCGTGTGCATGTACTTTTCTGTGCATATTTAATTCAATGTGAAGTGTAGTATATAACATGCAAAGCCATATGTTTAATGGTTGACTTGAATACAACGTCATGGCTGGCGACTAAGTGATGATTTTTTAAAGATACAAGATTCGGTAATGGCGACAAATGATTTGAATTTAAGGAAATACTGGTGTTGGGTTTTTCTGGGAGATGATGTTGAGGTAATAATGGTTGCTACGACCAGAGATCCCAAACTTCCGCTCCTTTACGCGGCGTGAATGACTACTTATTTAGAACATGTTTTTGTTTTCTTGTCCAGTTGGTTTCTTTTTAACAACAAAACAAAATCAAATATCAAATAGGTGAAGTTCAAACATCAAGAATCAACAAAATCTTTAGGCAATGGTTTTCGGGAAATAGTCAATAAGATTAGTCCATTCGGGTAGCAGAGTTGGCTTGATTGGTCTCAGGTTCAACTCCGCTCCCAAGTTTAAGAGGTGGGACTTCTTGCGGGCGGGGGATCTCACCCGCAGGGGAGCTCACCCCAGGTACCCAAAGGTAAGGGCTGTTGGGCCGCTGGGACAATAGTCAATAAGATTAAGTCTAAATATCAAGAATCAACATAATCTTTATGCGATTTATTTGGGTAAAATATTTTGAACATAATATTAAAGGGAATTGAGAGAGTGTACTTTTTTTTTCCTAGTGAGGAAAGTCTTTTAAGCAACTACAAAATTCCATATTTTGATCAAAGTCAATGAAATCACTTATGTCTATTTTATCGTCTTCTTTCTTATCTTCTACGTCTTTAGTTTTCATTTTTGTATTGTTTGTCATGTTTAAAGGTGTTTGGTGTAGCACTTTACAAGTCATGAGTTGTGGGCATTTGGTGTTGAGTTTGAATTTGCCTAGCTTTTAATATAAAAGTGTTTGTCATTATTTTGGATCATTAGATTATTATTATATTTACTTTAGTTTTAAGTATATGAGAAGAGTGCATATTCTTACACCTTTCTTTTTATTTATATGTTAAAGTAGTGTTTTCATTTAAATAGTGTTTGCTATATGTTGAAATGTGTTCGGTATGGTAGCTTATGGGTTGTGAGTTGTAAGGATTTGGTGTCAAGTTTGAATTCACTTAGCTTTCAATATTAAAAAAAATTATCATTATTTTAGATGGTTATATTGCTACCATATAGAGCACAACATTGTGTAGATGAGAAGAGTGCACACTTTTAAACCTTTTTTCACTTGTTGTACATTATTTTGAGTTGATGCTTTTGATGCAAGATTTTAGTACACAATTTGGTTATTTTGACATGTTTATTGACCACCAGCTCAATAAACACCGTCGACTACATAAACATCTCCTTGAGGAATCGAAAAACTGTAATCCCCCAACGAAAGTCTAGTACACTACATGCGCGTATCAAACTACAACTTTCACTTTCTTCTAATTTGTATAGCGTGCCCAAAAACATCGCTTGAGGTCGAACCCTTGGGTTCTCTATAAAGATGTATCCCAAAGCGGGCCTCCTACTTAAAAAAAGGAAGGATTCTTGTTACAATTTCTCTTCACCCAAGATCGCACTAGGCGCGAGGGGAGAGAATACGTAGCAACTTCCTTCGGTTAACAATGAACATAAAATGTAAGTTCAAGATATTTCTTGCTAGAGTAATCAGGATAATCACTTGATAATTGATTAATTATTAAGTCTCTTATTTCTTTAGTTCACTTAAGCTAAACTTAGGAGTGCTTTTTCATTAGTAGTTTGAATTAAATACAGGACAAGTTGTCTAATTGCATGATATTAGAACACTTGTCACTATCTAGTCAAATCCTCATCTGGGGTTTGATTTTGCATGCTTTTATAAAGCTTGCACATTCATTGTAATAATACAATTAAGAACCATTCAGATTAATACATTGCACATATTAGTGCTCTTCTAGATTCAATCTTTTCTCTCTTGGTTGCATAGAATATCAGTTGCTTTGATCTTTCCTTTTTGATAGGATAATTTCTTGGAGGTGCTTTTTGGGTGTTGTGGAGTTCAATCATCAACTTTACCCAAGATCACACTAGGCACAAGGGGAGAAGATACACATCAAGAACTCACCAAGCATAGTAGATAAAAAATACATGTTCATTTTAAGTGTGCACCAAAGTAAATGTTTGGTTCATTTTAAGCTGAAAGAAAAGATGCAAATTGTTTGTTTTTTAAAACCCAAATGACAAGTGTGTTCATTTTAAACCTAAAAATATAAATGTGCTCATTTTAATCCAAAAATAAATGTTTGATAATTTGTAGGGTTTATTTTAATGCACTAAAGATAAATGTGAATCTATCTAATACACCAAATTAAAATGACCCTAAGATTATTCATTCAAACAAGTGTTAATAAACACTTTTTGGCTTGATGGACATGCTTCATTGCTTCAAATAAGTGTTAATAAATGCTTTTCAACTTGATCCATGCTTCATGAAGTTCCTTGCAAATGTTAGCCTCATAAACCCGAAAATAGACTACAAAAAATAGTTAGGGTTAGATGAAAAAGCGAGTTGAAATTAGATGAAACCCTAAAACTTAAGTTATCTGGTATACCTACAAAGGTGTCACTTTGTCATGCAAAGGCATCGCTCTATCATGCAAAGGCACCACTTTGTCATGCAAATGTGTCACTCTATTATGCAAAGGCACCACTTTATCATGTAAAGGCACTATTGTTAGACAAAGGCATCAATCTGGTAAAACCTGCAGAGGCATTGGAGTTTAGTAAATGTGTCGCTGTATGCATAAGTGTCGACCTTTCGCCTATAAACAAAAAAGAAAATATATTAGATAGAAGTGTTTCTATTTGCATATGGCCTTTAACTTGCAAAGGCATCATCATTTTCAAAAACATCAGTTTGCTTAATTGCAAATGTGTCGCTCTGTCTTCTAAACCTACAATATTTGAAAAACTAAAAAAAAACCAATTAGCTAGGGACATGGGTCCCATCGAGCATACCAAAATGTGAACATAGAAGATTAACAAGATCAAATGAAATTAAAATTAACTAAGAAAATAAACAAATGATCTTGAGTTAAGCCATATTCCAATGAAATTCTTCACAATTACTAACAAAGATTAATGAAAACATGAAATACCAAATTAATTCAATTCAAAACCTAATTAGCAAATGCAAACCTCAATCCCATTGGGGGATTTTAATGCTAAATTTTATGTGGGGTTCTCAATTCGAATCCTAATCCATGGTTGAATGTGAAAAAGCTTTGATAGAGGTTGATAATGGTGAGGTTGATCTTCACAAATTTATCTCAAAGATGGGTGTAAATTTTGGTATAGCTTGGTTACTTAAATACTTGTGAATGAGAATTCATGTAAAATGAAGACTATTTATATATTTTTGAAATGAATCAATGGCTAGGATTGAATTAGCTAATCAAAATATGAAATTGAAGTCCCCCAACGAAAGTCTAGTACACTACATGCACGTATCAAACTACAACTTTCGCTCTCTTCTAATTTATATAGCATGCCCAAAAACATCGCTTGAGGTCGAACCCTTGGGTTCTCTATAAAGATGTATCCCAAAGCGGGCCTCCTACTTAAAAAAAGGAAGGATTCTTGTTTCAATTTCTCTTCACCCAAGATCGCACTAGGCACGAGGGGAGAGGATACGTAGCAACTTCCTTTGGTTAACAATGAACATAAAATGTAAGTTCAAGATATTTCTTGCTAGAGTAATCAGGATAATCACTTGATAATTAATTAATCATTAAGTCTCTTATTACTTTAGTTCACTTAAGCTAAACTGAAGAGTGTTTTTTATTATTAGTTTGAATTAAATATAGGACAAGTTGTCTAATTGCATGAGATTAGAACACTTGTCACTATCTAGTCAAATCCTCATTTGGGGTTTGATTTTGCATGCTTTTATAAAGCTTGCACATTCATTGTAATAATTCAATTAAGAACCATTCAGGTTAATACATTGCACATATTAGTGCTCTTCTAGATTCAATCTTTTCTCTCTTGGTTGCATAGAAAATTAGTTGCTTTGATCTTTCCTTTTTGATAGGATAATTGCTTGGAGGTGATTTTTGGGTGTTGTGGAGTTCAATAATCAACTTTACCCAAGATCACACTAGGCACAAGGGGAGAAGATACGCATCAAGAACTCACCAAGCATAGTAGATAAAAAAATACATGTTCATTTTAAGTGTGCACCAAAGTAAATGTTTGGTTCATTTTAAGCCGAAAGAAAAGATGCAAATTGTTTATTTTTTAAAAACCAAATGACAAGTGTGTTCATTTTAAACCTAAAAATAGAGATGTTCTCATTTTAAGCCAAAAATAAATGTTTGATTTGTAGGGTTTATTTTAATGCACTAAAGATAAATGTGAATCTATCTAATACATAAAATTGAAATGACCCTAGGATTATTCATTCAAACAAGTGTTAATAAACACTTTTTGACTTGATGGACATGCTTCATTCCTTCAAATAAGTGTTAATAAATGCTTTTCAACTTGATCCATGCTTCATGAAGTTCCTTGCAAATGTTAGCCTCATAAACCAGAAAATAGACTACAAAAAATAGTTAGGGTTAGATGAAAAAGCGAGTTGAAATCAAATGAAACCCTAAAACTTAAGTTGTCTGGTATACCTAAAAAGGTGACACTTTGTCATGCAAAGGCGTCACTTTTTCATGCAAAGGAACCACTCTGTCATGCAAATGTGTCACTCTATTATGCAAAGGCACCACTTTATCATGTAAAGGCACTGTTGTTAGACAAAGGCATCAGTTTGGTAAAACCTTCAAAGGCGTTGGAGTTTGGAAAATGTGTCGTTGTATGCATAAGTGTCGACCTTTCACCTATAAAAAAACAAGAAAATATATCAGATAGAAGTGTTTCTATTTTCATATGGCCTTTAACTTGCAAAGGCATTGTCATTTGCAAAAACGTCAGTTTGCTCAGTTGCAAATGTGTCGCTCTGTCTTTTGAACCTACAATATTTGAAAAACTAAAAAAAACCCAATTAGCTAGGGACATGGGTCTCATCAAGCATACCAAAATGTGAACATGGAAGATTAACAAGATCAAATGAAATTAAAATTAACTAAGAAAACTAACAAATGATCAAGTTAAGCCATATTCCAATGAAATTCTTCACAATTACTAACAAAGATTAATGAAAACATGAAATACCAAATTAATTCAATTCAAAACCTAATTAGCAATTGCAAACCTCAATCCCATTGGGGGATTTTAATGCTAAATTTGATGTGGGGTGCTCAATTCAAAGCCTAATCCATGGTTGATTGTAAAAAAGCTTTGATAGAGGTTGATAACATTTGGTGAGGTTGATTCACAAATTTTTCTCAAAGGTGGGTGTAAATCTTGGTCTATCTTGGTTACTTAAATACTTGTGAATGAGAATTCATGTAAAATGAAGACAATTTATAGATTTTTGGAATGAATCAATAGCTAGGATTGAATTAGCTAATCAAAAAATGAAATTGAAGGAGAGAAGATGGCATGGATCAAAGATCAAATCAAGGGTTGATAATTACATAATGACATGGATCAAGGATTTAATCAAAGGTCCAAATTACTTGAGACAATAGCAAATCCCTTAATTTTAGGAGCATGTGGGAGATATTTCCATGTGGAGGGAAATATTTGAATTTGAAAAGGGGAATATTCCATTAGAATATTCTTTGAATGATTTGAGTAAATTAACCAATTAAACAATTTAGAAATTATTTAATTGTGCAAGTGGAGGGAATTAGATACTTTAATTAAATAATTAGGAATTATTTAATCAAAGTGGATCTTATGACATCTAATTAAACAATTTGCATTATTTAATCAAATGAGAAGAAAATTAGTGTGAAGGATGAATTAATCAAATAATTGACATTATTTAATTAATAGGAGAAAATTGTTAATTTAATTAAACAATTGATATTATTTAATTAAATAGATGAAAATAGGCGAATTAGAAGAGAAATGGTGTTAATAGTCAAAATATCGATGTGTGATATGATCAAGACAATTTTAGGTGTCTACACACAAAAATATAAATATTGACAAAACTTAAAATTTTCTTAGGCTAGAATCAATCACCTACAAATGATTATGAGTGATGCTTATATTGTAGTTTCTATGGGCCTTAGGATGATCTCTATCAACTACAAGGTGGTGGATAACTTGATTTAATAAGAAAAATGTACATTCTAAGGTAACATGTAGAAGGGAAAACTTATGGAATAAAAGATTTGAAGGATATGATTTGGATCTATATGTAATTCATATAGCAAACCTCCTTGGGGTCCATGAGCTTTGAAAAACCAAGGGTCAAAACAAAGCTTGTATGGTCACCATAAAATAGAAGTAGTGAGTCTAGAATGGAACTTTGATATGCTTTTGAATGAGTCTAGAACTAGGACATGCCTTTGTAGTGATAACCATAATTGTGATGAGCATATGATGATTAGAATAAAAGTGTAAACATAAATAAAATGTAGAATAAAATATTTTTTCCAATGCAAGATTGTTCTTACACCCTATATTCTCTTGCATCATACACATGATATATCTTGAAAATTGAGTCCCTTCAATTTAGGATGACTAGAGGAAAACTATAACAATCTACCTCAACTTTAGATAACTATCTAGAGTTAACCTTCAATAGACCTTTCTTTCCATCTCACTAGAGAATCTCCATACTACCTATTTATGAGATTCATCATATTTGTTATCTAAAATCTTCTCAATTTCTTATTTCTAACACCATGGTAATTTTTTACTCCATCATCCCTTCATTCTAGCTACTTGTAACTTTACTTCACGATATTCATAAAATCTATAATGTTGAAGTGATATCCCTAAACCTTTTGATAACTCTATTTCATATGTATTTCCTGAATCAACTTATTGATAACTCTATAAGGACCAAATTCCTTCATATTCAACTTGTTTTATGTCCAATTGAGAATCACTTCATCTCCTCTCTTAAACTCCTTATGTATTCATACATTCTCTAACCAATTTCTTATCTTTTCATGTATTGTCTCCAAGTTATATACCAAATCTTCTACTTTTTATATTCCTTTTTATTATTGATGTCCCTCAATTCTATTGCATTATCTGGACTATTTCCATATGCTATCATAAATGGTGTTTTCCATTTGATTCTATTTATAGATTTTTTATATGTAAACTCAACTTGTAATAATACCATATCCTAATTCCATGTCTCCTCTCCTAAAAATGTTAATAAATTTCTAAAAAAATTGTTCACTGCTTATTTTTTCCATCTATGTATGTGTTACATGCTAAATTGAAATATAACTCTTATAGACACCCCAAAACTCGTCACTAACTTCAAACTCGTCATTTTCTTCATCAATTAATTAAATATCCCCATAATCAACAACCTTTCTATATTCCTATAATTAATTAAAAAAATTATTAGTTAATTAATTATCCTTCCCACTTCTTCTATAAGGTCAGTTAATTAAATCACATAAATTAGGTAGCATTAGCCCCCTTTAATTCTTCCTACTTTGTTAATTAATTAATCCATGATTAATTAATTAAGTAAAGCTAATTAGCCACCACTAATATTTTATCTATTTTAAATTCTCAATATTATAAACTTAGCATCATGTGATAAGTGTCCTACCCACTCCTCATGCGCCCACATATGTGAGCATGCAACCTCAACCCACTCCTCTCACATGTGTGAGCATAGAAACATTTAATCTTGAAACTCTCTCAAGCTTCCACATCATCCTTGTCTACTTGGCTTAGGCCCACGACCTTAATCACACATGTGTGAGCATGATCCTCACGGCTCTAGGAAAATTCACTGCCAACAATTCACTACCAAAAAATTCACCTCCAATAATTCATCGCCATGAAAAATTCATCTTGTGGAAAATTCACCACTAGAAAATTCATATCATATTGCTAGCGGTAAATTTTTCATGAGATGAATTTGTCATGACGATCAATTGTTGGCAATGAATTGTTGGAGGTGAATTTGTTGGTGATGAATTTTCCTAAAGCTGATCCTCACACGTGTGTAGCCATCCTACCTCTTACACATGTAATAGTTCTCACACATGCGTGAGAACACCCACTCTTAAACCTTGTGGACACTTGTCTCACCCAAATCAATCCCTCTCTTCCCCCTTGTGGGCACTTTTCACATAAATGCACCTTCAATCTATGAACTCACTCTCATCAAATATTAATCCTCCATCAACTTCACATCCCAACCCTCCATTTATTCCATCAAAAATCTATAAATTGGATGTCATCCCCTCCATTTTATCAAGACATCCTCATGATAAGCGAATGTTTCTATATTGAGAATCAATCATTATCCTTATGTTGTTTTTATGTTGGTTTGTTGAGCAATCCACATTTCACCATATTCAATAATTATATATCTTATTGATAAATCAAGTGGAGATTTGGGTGCACTCTATTTCCACTCAATCGAAGAAGCAAGGTAAATGAGGTGAAGTAATTACTTGTTGTTGAGTGTTTCATATTTATTTCCCTTGTCTTCATTTTGACATATCTAGTGGGACACATGTCCCTATTATTGAATTTTATTTGATTTTTTTGTGGGTTTTTATATATAGGTTTCCAATTTAGTGCATTTGATATGTATTTCAATGCTTACACCGAAAAATCAGCATGTTTATGTTCCATAGTTCTTTCACATTTTTGGGTTTTTTAGCTTTCTATACCGTTTTTCTAACTTTGGTTTACTAGATTTTTTACTGTGTTATCCATTGTACATGGTTTTTATGGTATTTTAGATCATTTCCATCATTCTTAACCCTCTCTTTTGTAGGATAATATATTTTTCTTGTAGGTATCTTTTCCAACACATTTCAGTGCATGTAGACTATAAATCAATGCTTTTATGGTTCAGTGCTTTTGCCTTATGTTTCAATGCTTTCATTCTTAGAGCATTTATTTTTTGTTTTCTATCATTTTTTTATTTTTCCCTTTCATTTTTTGTTATTTGTTTCTCTCTATTGTTTTCATCATTTTCAACATTTTATTTTATAGCTCCTTGATTTTTTGAAAAGGTCACTAACATTTATCTATGGTTCTATGCAAGTTACAAAATTATTCCTTACATTCTATCTATTAGTTCCTATGTAGTTTAGTGAATACACAAAACCAATGCCTTCACTACTATTATAGCTTTTTCTTTTTTATTTTAATGTTTCTATTTTTATTTTAGTACATTCATTGTTTCAACACTTTTTCTCTATGTAGGGCTACTTCTGTTATTTTTTATCTTTTTCAACATTTTCTTGATTTTTGTGCTAACCTGTGTTTTGATATGCTATGCTAACTTAGTGGTATAGTTGTGTACACCAACCAAATCTCAAATTTTCTACTACTGACTTATTTTATGTAGGAATATGTTTGTTGAAGATATTATTTTTCCATAGTTTCAAGTGCACTAAATTTATAGTAGAGGGTTAATTAACTTGTTTGCCAAGTCATTAGGGAATTTTTGAAACATATGTTCTCCCCTTATGCTTAATGCAATCTTGGGGATTAAATTTTTTACACTTTCCTTTGTGTTTTAGATTAGAACCTAAGGGTGCTAGTTTGAGTGTATAATCTACACTTACACTTTGTGTGATCTTGGGTGATAAAAAACATAGATCATTCATTTATCTTAAGGAGACCTGCTTGGAGTTTTTATCACCCCAAGGGATGAACTCAACCACATGAATCTAGTGGGGTATCTAAAGGGAGGGAAAATATTTTTTACCTTTATATAGTCATTATGTTTGGCACAACCTCAGGGCCATTGTTCTGTTAGGACATAAGGTTAAGTGGAATTAATTTATCACATGGTTGTAATTGTGCTCTTGTTCATGGATGTGTACCTCATGTACTCTTATGGTAGAATAGGGATACGACCTTTTGGTCATCTCGTTTGTGGTCCATCGAATGCTAGTTAGGCCCGAGAAGTTACTTATAATGTAATTTTGAGTGGTAAAGGTAGAGATATACTTGGGTAAGGATTAAGCCTCCAAATTAAGGGGTTCATATGTGGTCCATGATCTTTCATTCCTAGCTATTAGACAATGGAAAGATCAGAAAGCTCGAATTCAATAACTTTTCACAAGTGAAACTATGAATACAATAGTATGTCTATTAATATAAAATGAAGAGTGTGTAATACAATGATCAATACTTGTATATATAGGTAAGGATAAGGAGGTGATATGGTAGGAGTGAAACTCTGACTACCCCTCCAAAGATGGGACGCTTGTGAGCTTACTTGAAAAGTAGGAAATCAAATGGAAATAGTACATACAATAGGTGTCTCAAGTCATGAGGACACATGTCTCAACCATATGAAGTGAGAAAAAATAAAAAGAAACCTAAGTAAACTTCAGCTACGTGTGAATAGGTCAATCCCAGAAAGATGATTAGCTAACTAGGTATGATAATGACTATTTATACTAACACCCCCCTTAAGTGCAACATAAGGAGTAATGTATGCACTAATGATGGGTCTTGACTACTAGGCAATGTTAGGTAATCATGTACAAATATCTTATAAAGTGGAGTAAATGAGAAAAACCCAATGGCAAATAAAAACCCCTCTCCAAAAGAGAAATGATGTAAATGAAATAAAATGTACAAATGGAGAATATTGAAGAAGGATCTACCTGAAGGACTACTTCTATCACATAAGTAAATGGAATTTTCCCCACATAGGAGATAAAAAGAGAGACTATGGAGCCCCCCATAAGATCATAGAACCTGCAGTATTGAGTGATGCTCGAAGAAGAATGCAAAATGTCAAACAAAATTTCTTCCTCATGGAAGAAGAATAAATGTAGATAGGTGCATGATATATTCTCATGTGAGAAGAATAGAAGTCTTTGAATGATGCACAAGATCCAAAGACAATAGTGAAATATCTGAAAGTTTCTCACATGCTCCATATGAAGGTTCATGTATTAAAAAAACCCAAATATGTAGATGGGTAGATGGGTTGACAACAACATTGATGTGGTTGTCATCACAGGTGTCTACAACTCTATAAAATGGGATTCACTAAACAAGTTTGATATGCCATGTAATGAATCATCCCATTCAACTGCAATGGAAACACAACTACAAATATCTTACTACCCTAAAATATTATAAACTAATGATGTAGGAACACTCAATACTGAAGAAGCAGAATATGAATGAGATGTGGTATCAATGTAAGGTGAAGGAACCAATGAGGAGGATATAACTCAAAGGTTGAAATAACCAAACTGTATCTCCTTATACATGTTGGAGGTATCAATGTCTTCTATACTCAAACAAATATTTCTCACATGCTCCAAAGACAATAGTGAAATATTTGAAAGTTTCTCACATGCTCCACTTGAATGGAAGGTAGAAACATGAGAAATATGCTTGAAATATTGTGCCTGATGTCTTTAAATCCCTGCTTATTATCCTCGTTGAAATAGTCATGCTGGTTTCATCTTCACCTTAGGTTTCTTGTCTCTCAAGTTTGCAATCTCATCAAGAGCACATTGTCCTCTCACTTTGTCTCTAACCATCATGTCAACAAGTATGGATTCTTGATTAGTGTTGTTTCCCTCTTCTAAAAGAAGTGAATCATAACTAACCTTGGTACCTTCAGCATTATAGTCACTAACATCTGCAACTCTCTTTTACTGCTCCACTTGTAGTGGCTGCTCGTCTAACTGTCCATCTTCCATATGCAACTTAGTTTGTTCATTATGATACTCTATACTTCCTTTTCCCTTCCAACATTGCTTGCTCAACTCTACAATCTCTTTCCCAACAATCCTCTTGCCCTTATCATCCAAATTCCTTTCATTTACAACCTACCAAACCAGTGCATCATTTGTGTTGACACCATCCCTTTCTTTAGACACATCACATTCTTCATTTTGTTTATCATAGGATGCTATGTATGACAGACCAGTCCCTGACACAAAAAATAGAGGGTGACTAACATCTCTCCTTGAAAGCAAAAATTCATAAAACTTATCAATCACTATGTCTACATGATCCTTCAATACATCTTGAACTTCCCAAGGAAACTCTTCAATGCTTGTTGATGTCATTTGAAACAATCCTATGTTTTCTCACCATTGCATTACCTACCTCTTCCTCTTTCTCAGATGGATTTTTCTCTTCCTTCATCAACAAATATTCTCCAATATCTAGTTCTATTGCCCTCTCTTGCCTTCTTCGCTTCTACATGATTTCCTTGATAGGCCACTTAACCTTCTTCCTTATTGGCCAATGCTAACCATTTTCCTGGTTTTCTCACTCAAGCAACTGTTGCATCTCAAGTTCCATTCTTTTTTCCATTTCTTCCAAGGTGTTCCTCAACTCCATTATCTCTTGCTACACTTTTATTTGTTCTTCCTTCTTATTTTCCTTCTTCACCCCACTTCTCTCTTTTCTCATCATTTGTTTCTTGCTTGGTACGTCCTTACTCTGCAAGTCTCCACTTTAGAAAGTGTCCACCCCTGCTCTGCATCACAATGTTACCATAAGGCCACATTTTTTTTACAATTGACACATATGACATACACCACATTTACCTTCAATGCATCAATCACATAAAAAAATTCAGAATGCTCAATCATGAACCTAGAAATTACCACCCAATTTCAATCACATGCATTCATATACACACATCCGAGGATAACACACAAGTATAAGTAAGACCATTCAAGGGCCGCCACCCATTCACACTAAGCAAGAATTGAGACATTGAGATCGAAATCACACACGATCACACTTCTTGACAACTCAAGGGTCTAATTAATCATGAGAAAGCATTTATCAAACATATCAAGCAAGGGAAAAATGGCAACAATAATTATTACCAACATCACAATCACACATGTAAAGACCCAACCAAAGCTCTCACAAAACGAGCAACAAATTAGAAAGTGATCATTCCCCACTTAGGAGACTCTCAACTAGGGGTATCTTCCCATCCTTGTCAATGCATTAGGGCCTAGGAGGTACTCTTCCTCCTCAACAAAATTGCACTGGTTGGTTCACATTGAACCCTAAAAAATACCACCCAAGTCACCCATCTAAGGAGCCAAACATTGACTCACCCAAAACAAGCACTTGCATGATCATGCACCAAGCACTAACAACCACATGGGCAATAACATGAACCAGAGATACCAGTGCTGCAACATGGACTTTGATACCAAATGTAAGGTTCAAACCCTAAAATATCTCAAAAAGATAAATAGTAACTCATTTCCACATAAATATAGAGATGAAATAAAACATATTCAACACATATGAATGAAATATTACATCTCACATGTAAAAGTGATTAATCCAAAATCTTAAGTACAAAAAATAAGGTACATCATCCCATGAAGTACTATCTAGTCAAGTATTGTAGAGTACATGATATAATTTATGCAAGAATATGACTCAAGGTCTCATGCCCATCTAGTCATAACAATACAAGTAAAGATATAAAAGAAACATAATCACTGGAGTCTCTGATTGCTACTAACCACAACTGTCATCCACAAACCAAGAGACAAAAACATGGCTTAGGTGCTTTTTTTCCCAACCACGAAGCTTATGCTTCCCTATAATTCTTTCTAACATGAAGAATACTCGACCTTGCACGAGAATCCTAGCAACCTTAAAATGGTTGGCAAGATAGAATCTGGTGCAACCTAATATATACATCCATTTCACATATGAACATGCTATGGCCTACTAGATCATGATATGATAGAGAGAATCATAAATGGTAGGTAGATCTAGAAAATCAAATCTACTCCCCTCTATTAGTCCATATTCAACACCCATCTTGGAAGGTAAAGCCAAATCACATATAAAAGAAAACTACTTTCCTCATGAAGACAATATGACATGCATATATCTAATGATCATAAAAATAAATAACCCTTTTATTTTCATGCAAAATGATTATATGAAGGTCTTTTGTTATTTCAATCCTTTCATGCATAATGATGATTAAATGCATAATTGACATGCAACACTATTATTGACATGCAACTTGATTATTTGACATGCAACTTGATTACTTGACATGCAACTTGATTATTTGACATACAACTTGATTATTTGACATGCAACTTGATTATTTGACATGCAACTTGATTATTTGACATGCAACTTAAATCCATAAGAAACCAGTTCATAACATATGCTAATTGGAAATAAAAGAATCAAATCCATAACAATTAAATGATAGTTTCATATATATTTAGTTTTACAGTTTTACTATGGAATCATGATATTAGAATAAAATATTCACTAGTATTAACTTCATAGAAAATATACTATATTTAAATATGTATACTATTGTTTAAAATATACTAAGATTATAGAATAGCACAGTGGTTTTGTAGCAACAAAGAATTCATGTTTGGTTACAGTCATGATCTATTCATTAATTCAGGTATAATACTCATACCATATATATATAATAAAATCGACATGCGTAACTATTATTTCTATATTATATGTAATAATCATTGTATAGGTTCTTACATCAACCAACAATAATAGGGTTCTTACCTAGTACTTTTCCCTACGCGTTGAATCCTCACTCTACTCAAATTCCACAATCTAATCCTCCCCAGTCGTTGTAAAAACATAATGATCTCCAAAACCTATTGTGTCTTCCCTTTGTTGAGCTCTTTTATTTATGGTTTTTCATATTTCCATGCAAGTGTTCAACTCTAGTTGGAGTATCTCTCTATTTTTAGAAATAAAATTTCACCTCTTGTCAAGTTCACATGATATATCATGTAGATCATTTAAATTTAAAACTTATTTAATTTAATTTTTAATAACCAACTATTTATATATTTATATTATAAATGATAATATCCTTATTATATTATTATATATATATATATATATATATATATAAATATAAATTAAGAGATTTATCATGATCAAACATTTGAAATAAAATATTTTATTTTTCCAATTAAATTAATTTTCACAAACAAAACAACCATAAGACATAGTCATTATTTAAATCATAACACACAATAGGCAATGATGTATTTATGATAACATAATGCACAATATAATTATTCACTATGTAGGATGAATGCAACTATGTGAGTGTGTGCGTAGGATTTCTATCATGCCAACTACTATCGGGTAGCTAGGTCATCTCTACCTCAACTATGTTATTTCCTTCAACCTATTTTTGCACTCTTTTGCACTCGATATCTCATCAATAGATTAGCTCATAAAACCATAATCAATAATCAAAATATTCACTCATAATAATTCATCATTATTTAATCACAATAACATATATTTTAAAGATAACATCTAATTTATCATCTAGGAAAACACATTAATCTATGCTTGAAACACATATTGTCTAATGGTCTCATCCAATTCCATTTATTATTAAATAAAGTTTATACAAGAAAAATTGAGGTATAACATATTTGAGCACTCATTTTGATCCAGAATTTGGAGCTAAATATGCATTTCCACTTATGATTAAGATGAAGAATAAGAGATCAACAAGGAAGGATTTGTAAATAAACCTTATTTAAAGGAAGATAATTGAAAGGGCTAAAGGACAACAATTTCCAATCCTCAAGAGAATTACATTCCCTTGGAGTATAAAGCTTCATAGAAAGATCAAGATAAACTAAAGACCACAAATATCAAAAACTTCTTATATTTAGATCACTTAGCCCAAAATTATTTTTGATATATTTTCAAGAGGTCCAATCAAATGTATTAAAATCCCAAATATATTTGAAATTGTGAACTCCTTTTCTAAATAGATAAAAGTCATGTCTCAAAAATCTGATAGCTATCGGTTGATTATGATAATTAATAAGTTTATTCCAATAGATTGAAGTTGAGGAAAAATTGAAACCATGTTGCAAGGAAGAATTATTCCACTTCAAAAATTGACAAAATTGTTGCCAACATTTCCAAATAGGGTGTAGAGGAAATGCATGTCTAAATTTAAAGAAGGAAGACATTAACATTTTATCGAATCAATTAACAACTTGCCACTTCTTGACTGAAGCTTCCATGATTTGATGATGGACTAATTTTTTTTATGGTTCATCTCCACTAGAAACTATAATAATCCATTTTGTAGCAAGGAAAAGCCTTTGAGTTTTGTGGTCTATGAACCCAAGGCCTCCTTTAGATCTTAGTTGAATGCAATGAGACCAAGAAGAGGCAATGCAACTAGTAGGCCAAATGAATATTTGAATTATTATTTTTAATTCTCCATACCTTTTCTTGGATGATATCCAACATGATGAATAGTACACATGAGTAGCAATGTGAATTTTATTATCAACTTGAATCTTTTCCTGCTAAGAATAAAAATTTGTTACCCCAATTACATATTTTTTCTAAAATCTATTTAAGAATCAACCCCATAGTTATGAAAGAGAGACCCCAAAACCAAAAGGGATGTCAAGATATCTCATATCTCATTAACTCCCCGTGTTTAATTAGCCTCCACTCTTTAGGAATCCAATGAGGAGTAAAGAAATTATGAGATATTAGAAATTTAATTTTGTTATGAGCTAATTGAGAACTAGAATCAACACAATACAATTTAGGATTTTATTTAGGATGTCTAGAATTGTTTAATTCTTCTTCAAAATTTTGTAGGAACAACATAATGCCATTAAGAAAGTGGGAATTAATATCCAACTTATCATGAGGAATGGATATACCTTTAATAAGCTTAATTTAATCAGCCTTTAGAAGAGGATATCTTGAAGCATCAATTGTAAGCACATATAGGAAAGGAGATAAAATACATCTTTGTCTTATATATTGTTGTAGCTTAAAAGGTTCTGATATAGATTTATTAATAAGAAGATGATAATTGATATGTATGAATAGTATTTGAACATGATTTTTGGATTTGGTCCAAAACCCAACTAATGCAACATTTTAAGAATGAAGATTTAATGAGTTCTATCGTAGGCTTTTTCAATAGTCTCCTAGGTCAACATTAGATTGTAAATTATAAATATACTTCTTATAAATATTGGATTTTCATCTCTCACTATATCATGCATAATATATTTAATTATGATAGGTAAAGCCTCCACAATAATTTAATAGGAAGTATTTAGTAGGGTAATTGGTCACCAACCAACAATAGTATCTTCATTTTTTCCTTTAGGAATAAATTTGATTAAGCCTTTATTGATACTTGGACCTAAGGATCCATTTTGGGGAACTTATAAGTAGAGAATATAAAAAATATTTTTGATATGATGCCACATGATTTGATAAAATTTGGTTGGAAGACCATCAAAGCTAGGGATTTTATTATTTTTTTATAGATAAAAGAGTATGTTTGAGTTCTTCCATGGAGAGAATTCAATCCAAAAATCAGCCATAGCTTGGATCAATATTGTTAAGGATATACATCTTGACACTTTCTTCCAAGATATACTAAATATTTGCATAATTATTCTTGTCTATAAATAATTTTTCATAATTTTTTAAAAATAATCTAATAATTTCAACAAGGTCTTTGTGTAATCCATTTTCATCCACAATAGCACCAATTTTATCTCTTCTTTTTTTATGTTTATATTTGAGATAATTGAACAAAAAATTGGATCCTTTACTCTCTTTATCCATTAAATTCTAGGTCTAATCTTGGCACCCTATGCCTTGTAATGGTCTAGTTTTCACTACATTTTAGTAACAACAATATAATTTTGACTCTTTTCATTATGAGGATAAAAATTTAGTTGTTTCTTAGCTTGTTCTAATTTCCAAAGGGATTTTTCTCTACATTTACATCTCCATGCCATTAACTTACCAAATAATTGAAGAAAATCAATGCATTGTGTTAGAGCATAACATCACCACTCAATCCACAACTCAAACTTTTGAGGCTTCAGAATATATTTCTAAATTCGAGAGATAGAGAAAATGATAGGAAAATGATCAAATAAGTTAGTTGAATAATCAACTTGTACACAATAACCAGAAGGAGAATTCTCCTATTAGATATTATTAGATACATAAAATTGTTATAATCTACTCAAATTCCTATCACTTCCTAATCTGAAATTGGACCATGTAAACTAATTATTGGCATGGATGGTGAATTTATTATGAATGGAGTCAACCACTCCAACAATATTATGGAAATGCATCCATCTTTCAAATTTATCATGGCTAAGTTTCAAATAATTGAACTAGCTATGATCTTCATGATGTTCAACCACGTTGAAGTCCCCTCCCAACACCCAATCAACATTAGGAATAATTTTAGACATCCAATCCCAAAGAGCATATCTATATTTTAGATTAATAGGAGTATATATGGGACAAAACCAATAGGCTTTCCATTGATAAAGGAAAGAGAGGAAACATAAATATATGAAGGGTCCTCCCCTATATCGATGATATGTTTGGAAATATAAGGAGACATTCCAAGCATAAATCCACCACAACCATCATTACAAGAAGTATGAAGGAACACAAATTCTTTCCAAAGATTGAAAAGAGTCATTTTTAGGTGATCATTACTTAATTTGACTTTTGTAAGAATAAAACATATGATCTCCATTTCAATATGGGGTCTTTGACTTTAAACTTCCATTGAGGGAGGAAAATACCTCTCACATTCCAAGATAAAACCTTGTAGTTCCTGATGAACCAAATATGTTATTTTCATCTTCTTGTGGAAAGACTCCAAAATGACTAGAGAGGGAAATAACTTGTTCATTATTTGATCTTTTTCATTTGAAAAAGATGGAGACCTTAACCTTTGTATAGAATTGGGAGGAGAAAATCAAATATGTTAGTTGTTATGAAATAAAATATAAAATCACATAATTTATTTTCTTAAAAAATAAAATCATTCAAGGTTTCTTAAAAAAAGTCATAAGAGTCCATTATAGACTTATACCAAGATTTTCTCAAGAAAATTAAAATATAAGTAATAACTATTTTCAATACATACACAATCTTTATAAAATAGAGAAAATAGCGAAAAAAACCATATGCTATCTCCTTGTAATTTTTCTATTGTACAACAATTGAATGAATACTCTCTCTCTTTGATTTAGTAAGAAAATCATATGTTATCTACTTGTAATTTTATCATTTTGTGATGATTTAATAAATATGTTATATGCTTAAAATAATCTCTTTGACACTTGTAAAAAATGATAGTTGTGAGGATGTGTCTATTATATACTCATCTACATGCGTAGCATGATCAAATTTTTAAGTATAACACATTTTTTGAGGTAATATGGGCTTAAAACACTGTTTATTTAATATATTTTGATCCAAACACATTTAAGACATGCACACAGGACCAAATGATCATGAATTCACCCAACAACATATCCATAAAATAAAATCACAATTCCAAGAAGTTTAAAAGATACATAAACAAATTATATTTATGTAAATGGTTTTATCTCATTTATTATGCATTTCTTCTAAATATGGTAATCATGAACAAGTTTAGAAATTATCATACCATTCCATAGAGTATAAACACTAACATGTTATGACATCATCTACTAATTGAAAAGTAACAATTACATTGAATTCACATATGTGCTCAATGATGAAAAAATATAGACAACACATCATTTATTAATTGAAAAGTACAATTACATTGTATTCACATATTTTGTCAATGATGATAAAATGCAGCTAACATCATCTACTAATTGAAAAGCAACATTTAGGCTAAACTTAATTCACATATTTGCTCAATGATGACAAAATGCAACACATTAACTAAATGAAATATGTTTATTTACATGAGGACTAAATAAAGTTCGTATCTACATCTAAAACAATTTAATTGA